>JAAGKR010004718.1:0-16102 GCA_011419295.1 Clarias macrocephalus
TTTTGCACAATACCTATATTTGCACTGATGTATATACACTACTTCAGGGAAGATGTTAAACTGCATTTCCTTGCTGAGTACTATGCAACGACAATAGTTATACCTGCCCACCTTCTGTATTAATTACTATCACCCTCTCGATTTATGGTACTATAAATGGTGTATAGTCGAAGCCTAATTAATATCCTTTATGAACAACAATTAATGGTCAGTTGTCTCTATCCGCTCTTATCAAATGGTCCACCTGTGGCCTGTTGGACTTTGCCCAGTCTCCACGTGTAAAGGTCATGGAGGCCTCTAAATATGAATGAATGAATGAATGAACAATAGTATGGATATAGAACGGAAAATGTCAGTCTGTCACGTTTTTCATCATTATCAAGCCAATTCGTTATTATCAAATCAATCCAAGTCATAATAATAAAAGAACGGGAAAGTGATCATAAGTAACAGATGACATTTCTCTATTTATCAATAACACTAAAATACAGGAGAGGTGTCGATTTAAATTAATCACAATGATCCAAAATGTCATGGAAATACTTGTGATCTAAAAAGTGATCTGTGCGGATTAAAAAAAAAAAAAAACCTGTTCAACTTTTGACTTTAATAAGCGGGTGTTATTTATTTATTTATTTTCGGGGTGATGAATGCAGATTTGCAGGTTAAATGGTGTGCTGTATTGACTGTAATTGGCCCGTAAGATGAGGTCCCATCTGCTCTGAAGCTTATTCCCATCTTCTCCTGCTTGGCTTTTGTCTCCACCACCATGGAGCGCGCCAAGTGCCGGACCCACACTTCCGGTGACAATAATAATAATAATAATAATAATAATAATAATAATAATAATATACATTTTGTACAGGAATAGGGTGGTCAGGGTGCAAATAAATAAATAAATAAATAAATATTTCCTCCTACCCTCTACGTAAATCACTGTTTGTTATTATTTTAATTCAGTTGATCTCAGCTCTAACCCGTATTCACACACACACACACACACACACACACACACACACTGTAGTCCTGATCACGATCAACGCTGAAGCGCCTCAAAAAAATTCGGCATCAATAAATGATGAGTTTCATCTGCGAGCGCGGAGCTCCTACTGCGAAATTAATCACGCGCTTAAAGAAGAATTGCTCCGGTGACCTACAGGGGTCAATGCACCGGGAAGGATCGTACAGAAATTAATAGCTACAAGACTAAGACATCACACAGCAAATCAGTCAACAAATCAAACACGCCCGAAGCAAATGAGCCTCATTTTTAAACAGATGAAACACGTCCTACTTCCACACAAGACCACTTCGTACGCTAATGTCCCTGCATGGAGTTCACTTGGAAAAACGACAAAAATACACACTCCTGACTTTATATTTGACCTAAAAACGAGAAGAAGTACGAAAACGTGTGCGCTTGTGTGTCTAAATATACATAGCCTGATCATAATCCTCTTATGCATCTTGATGCAATATATGACAAGAAATATTTTCATACGTACCTTTACAATGTTTTTGATATATATATAAAATATGCGAAATAGTATTCTTCACTTTATATTACTTTATTTTTTCACATTGACAAACTAAATCCCCCTCCCCCCCTCTCTCTCTCTCTCTCTGACGTCACCAGTCTCACCTACAGCCTTACACCTCACTTGGTCCTTACAGTCTGTCCACATGTAAGAGGTATGCAAACACGTGCAAATATAAAGCACTGAAATAATACTGTTACCATAAGATCTCAAATTGAATCATTTTGTTGCCCTTGATAAAAATGTCGTCTAGGAGTTGTATGCTATAAAAAACATTTTATGTTCAGCTAAATAAATTAATGTACACAGAACTGTTTTACTAATTTTAAGACAATTCTATATATTTATGTTCACTATCAGAAAACTAGGCCACGATGTTCCATAGAGAGTAATTCCTCCTTCAAACTCTAAGCCTTCTTCTATGACTGGTTTCATATTTCTGTGTTTTTTTTTACGAATGAAATTGTACTTGCAATCGTTCTTAACTCCATTATTTTAATGGCGTTCCTTTCTGATATAATAGACTATAAACAGCTTGAAGTCATGTGAAATTATGCAAGTTTTTTTTATGTGAAATGGAACAAATTACAAATCTACACTGAAAGTGTAAGAAACGTGAATAAACTGTTTTTTTTATTATTGTTTTTTTTTATCATATAAAAAAAAACATATACAGTATTTAGTGCACACCTGGCTCGATGTTCACCAGTGCTGTAGAAGATATGCTGCAGTCTTCTTCACTGTGCTGTGCAGCATGAGCTGGGGTCTGAAACCACACACACACACACACACACACACACACACACACACACAGAGTGCATTTAAAGATATTCATCAATCAGGTTTTCAAACTGAAACAATCATAATCAACAGATTCTGTAAATGTAAAATTATTTCATGTAAATATGTTAAATTCTGTTTCGGAAGTGTAAAATTATGTCTGTAAGATGTTAGGTATAGCGAGAATTAAATGACTTATGCAACACATCGTTCGGTGTAACATAAGAAAAACAGAAAAACGCGACAGACTATCCCACATTATTAATTGCAAATACATTTTTTAGGACTGTAAATATAAATATATATTTTTCTTTTTTGAAAATTATTTGGGTTCAAATGAAGCCGGAAAATCAGAGAATTATATTTTAAAAAGTAATTTTATTTACTTACACACATTACTTACTTACACTATATAACAATACACAATCTAAATAATAAATTTGTGTAAACAATGTTTACATGACGTTCATTCACACATAATAATGCTTCATACAAACTTGTGTTTTTTTATTTTTTTTTATAAACGACAAACAATTTAAGAAACAACTTTCACACGTGCACATGCTTTTCATTCACGTGTACTCTCAAATACTTGACTGATGAACTGTGATCTACAGTGCTATAGAACTGGAAAATAAATGCACTCTGTAAAAAAAAATGTTCAACACTTCAGTTACGTGAAACATGTTCACATTGTCTCTGCTTGCTTAATAAACAATGCACATAAACACGCATTTAGTTAATATTGACTACAAGACTAAAACACATTACTGTATACACACGCGCGCGCACACTAATCTCAATTAACAGCCGACACACTTTCAGTGTTCATTTGCACCCAGCTGGACGGATAAACACTATAGTTGTTAATGCATCATGGAAAAAAAAATCGTGCAAACTTTTTTTTTGTCATCTTTAGATTTATTTTTAAAAAGCATCACTCACCTGCCTTCTAGCATATGCGCGCGCGCGTCTTGTCTCCTTGGCTGTTCTGCGCTTCTCTTTTACACGCGGGCGCTACAAAACCGGGTTGCCAGATTGCGTTCACTGTTTCCTACATATTCCTTCGCAGTTTTAAAACCCGCCCAGCGCATCCTAAACCAACCCCATACTGTAACTTTGCCAACTCACATCTCCCAGCCCAGTGTGATTAAACATACCCCACTCCAGGGTAAACCGCCCAATCTGGCACCACTGCCTTATATTTCTGAGCTTTTTTATTCATATGAAGTGACTAATGGGTTGCCAGATGAAAGTCTCTCATTCAGCTCAAATTAATATGAAACCATTTTTTCCAGGTATTTTTTTTTCTTGCTGTGTATTTAGATAATATAATAAATGTTAAGCAGTGTATGCAATGTACAGTATACAGCAGATACTAAATGGACCAACAGTTTACTTAAGAATAAGGAAATGAATGCACTATTTGGTGGGTATCTTTTACCTGGGAAAGTGCATGTAATGTACAATTAATTTTGGGTTTAGCACCCCTGCTTTTTAAGGTACAAGTACATATAATGCATTCACATTTCCAAGTAAAAGATATGTACATGCTAAGCATACAAAATTTGTCTTCTGATGGTACCACAATCAGTGAAGCAGAAAAGTGTCTAAGAGTGAAGGGGACCAGTTCAATTGGCCCAAACTGGTACCATTGCAGAGTGCTTTTCAGTGCAAGTACAACTGCATTGATTACACTTTTATCACTTCTTCTTTAACACACCCACAATGACCTAGTTATTTCATTGATCACATATATAAAAAGTGCTTTGCCTGCAAAAAAAAAAAAAAAAAAAAAAATTCTTAGATATTCTTACATCCCAAAAATTACATGTCAACATCTTAAATAAATATGAAAACAGCTTAAAATGATGTGGACATGCCAGATGGTGTCTGTCTTTCAAAATACCACAAGTGCATGCAAATTATCCAACTTTAAACTTCAGGATTATTATAAAACATAAGTGTCAAATTAACACAAAATCTAACACAATGTATATAAATAAGGCTTTGTGCCACCACAAGCAACAGGAACAGCTTGATTGTGCTTCAGTATAGATTCTAGAAGTTTTTATATTCTTCCAAAGGATATTCCCTCAGTTGGTGCTGCAATGGTGCGTTCTTCTTAGGGGACGAGAGAACCCAAACCTCACTTTAAAAAACATATTCTGCCCTTATGTAGCTTTTATATATGGAGATTTTATATTTGAGATTAAATTAGATGAATTGAATTTGTTGTATAATTAATTCTATTTCATAAATTTATGTACAGTACTTTTTTTGTTTGTTAGTTTACCAATATTTATTTTTGTTTAACTTACATGATTTACTTAAGTGGAGATTTTGCCCTTAATTTAAATATGTTGTGGCATAAATTTGCCATTTCTTTTTATTTATTTATTTATTTTCTTTTTTATAGTGCTTGGAATTTTTTAGAAGCACACAATTAATAAATTGTTGCCCCTTATAAGAGAGAGAAAGAGAGAAAGATCTCTCTCCCTCTCTCTCTTACTCTTCTAAGAGAGAGTAGGTGTGTGTGTGTGTGTGTGTGTGTGTGTGTGTGTGTGTGTGTGTGTGTGTGTGTGTGTGTGTGTGTGTGAGAGAGAGAGAGAGAGAGAGAGAGAGAGAGAGAGAGAGACATACAGACATGCAGGCAGTTAGACAGGCAGACAGACACATTTTCTTTTTATTAGTCTCTCACCTATATTTCCTCAAAGGACTTAAACCATATTAATATATTTCTAATAAAAAAATTTCATTTGTGTCAAATGTGATTAATTATGCTAGACATGTTTGGAGTGCTATGTATCTAAACTAAAATCTGTCTGTAAATATCTGAGGGTGTTTTTTCAGGAAGTACATTTTGCAGTAAGAATTTAGTTTTTTTTGTCTATCTATCTATCTATCTATCTATCTATCTATCTATCTATCTATCTATCTATCTATCTATCATCCATCCATCCATCCTATCCATCCATCCATCCATCTAGTGCAGTTTGGAATAATTTTGCCCAGCTTCAAATTGTATAGAAAAACTGAATGTTAATTGCATAAAATAAATGAATTAGTAAATAAAAACAAAATAAATTGTTAATGTGTATCGTTAAAATTACACGGGGGGGGGGGGGCGTTTGTTAACATAAAAAAGCTAAGCTAAAAAAGACCTTTAAGCTCTACATATAGTATGTTTTGGTAAAGTGTAAAGAAAATAATTAATTCCCAATCTGTTTGTAGATATGATTGTAAAGACTTTGGATAAAATTTATAATTAGAATCATACACGCTTAGAAACATGTGTCCAATGACATTTGATTAGGAAAATTCTGAAACAGCATTTAGCATTAAGTGTTAACTTATAGAAACTGCCCCTCAACAAGAAACAATTTGGCAATAAAAACAACTGAAAACTCCAAGAACACCCACACATGACAGACGTCATTCATCATTATCATTAAAAGTGAGACGGTTGCATGACGATGCATGAAACATTTGCCTCTGCTCCAAACTGCTCATTGATCTCTGCAGTGAGGTTGAAATGTACATCCTTTACAAATGATTCATGAGGAGGATTAGTTATGTATGAAACTCCATACAACAGTCATAAACACAGCTGAAAGCTCTGTAAGGGAAGCTGATCTCTCTATCACAGAAGGTCACTACTGTATTTCCCATCGCTGCCTGAAAATGCAATGCTCTAAGACATCAGGGCTGTAGTTCAGTGTAGTTGTTTCTGCATCTCTGTTCTAAGCATATTCTTTACACTCATAGGGTAGGTAGTGTTTCATTTTGTGAACTAAATGGACTGCACACTCACTCACACACACACACACACACACACACACACACACACACACACACACACACACACACACACACACGCACACACACAAACACACTCGCGCACAGACACACACACACACACACACACGTAAATGTATACATACTGTGTGTGTGTGTGTGTGTGTGTGTGTGTGTGTGTGTGTAGTTTTATTGGCAATACGTTGTATTGACGTTGTATAAGACTGTGATATCTTCATCACTCTCGCCCTCTTGCCTGCGGTGCATCACAGCCATGCTGATAATCTGTACAACAGCACTGCCTCTTGTGTGATGGTGCCTAATTCTTAATTATTTTATGAGTATATTATCATTATATTAGAAGAGCTATTAGCTTTCCAGTATAAAATCACTGTTGAAGTGCAGTAAGGGAAATGGCAATTTAAACATAAACATTACATAGCTGCCTCTAAACATTTACCTACAAATTACAGCATTTGGCTACAAATATTGAACTATTGTTACTTTTTATGAATCATAATAGATCACAAATAGATCACATTGGGCCCATGCTTTATTGCAAGTCTGTTAACATAACCTAAAAACTGGTTGTAGTTTGAGGTGTGCTTTGAAAAAGACCTCATTGTTTATGGTACATTGCACAAAATTTTTTTTTAGGTGTAAAAAAACAACAACAACAACAACAACAACAACAACAACAATAATAATAATAATAATAATAATAATAATAATAATAATAATAATAATTAGTAGTAGTATTCATATTTATAGTATAATATAAGTAGTAGTATTCATATTTTTTTAAATAATTAATGAGGTCCTTTGCTTATACTTTTGAGTTACATTAGCCTTGAACATGTCAACGACTTTAAGTGGAACAAAAAAAAAAAAAAAAATCAGACAACACCACAGCTAGGAAAAAAACAAATGCAAAACTTAAAATGTATTTGTGCAAGATGATGTGGGGCAAAATGTGATTGCTCAACAACAGGATAGGACACCATAGTGCTGGCAGAGTGGCTAATGTCAAAATTGGCAAATGTTCAGCCATTAATTTCATTGGGAAAAAAGAGGGATGAATAATGGCAATAAATAAATAACATTAAGAGGACTTTTTTTTTTTTTACAACAATTCTTAAACCAGCACTACATCTACAGTAAATGAACAAGCAGAAGTGGTGCCAAAACAGTTAGATAGATGTTCACTAGGTGGGAGTTAGCATGCTTTTGCTCCAGTGTCAAACATTAACCAATCATGGACGTCTGTGAGCTCATGTATGTGAAAGAGGGTAAATAGTGCTATCCTCAGACGCCTGTCATGCAGCATACACCATGAATGGCACCCCTCACTCCCAGTGATACCAGAATAGACTAAGAGTGCTATTCTGTTGTTCTTGACATTGTTCCCAAAATAAAAATATTAAACATGATGTGAAAGTCAGCCTTCTTGTACTCTTCTTCTCATTTGTGGTTAATTGGCTATGTGCACCAACTGTATTGGAGAGTGAGTAAAAAAAAAGGGGGGCCATAGGTATGGAACAATATTTCTAGTGTAAAATCTGGCCAGCAGGGAAGATGGAAGCAGGGCGCAATCATATCCAGACATAAAACGATCAGGCCTAACGTAGAAACAGTGTGAGAACAACAAGGATTCACCATATACTGTCTAGAACAAGCTACGTGAGACGTTCAAGTCAAACCAGGACTTTTGATTGTGCAGGTAGAAGGTGGAAAGGTAGAAAGTTTTCTCAGTATCCCAGAGCCATGACCGGACTATCTGCTGATATTTTTTGTTTGGGCCATTAAAGGAGTTCCTGGGAGGCCAGTGTTTCAAACATGAAGCAGGCAGTCCGATCAAGGCTCCAGCACAAATTACAAATTAGATTTGATGTTAATTCAGTAAGTGTGACGTTATGTTTAGCAAGTTTACTAAATTGGTAAATGATTTAGATTTTTTATTTGAAACATGCTGGACCTTTTAAACAAGACAAAAAATCATCTGTAAAGCATCAGTGTGAAACAAAATTGGCATGGCCATGGGCAAGGTCTTTGAATTGGACCTGCTAACCTTTGAGTCACAGAATGTTATGAGAGCAGAGAATTCACTTAGTTTGTGCATGGTGTAAATGTTTTTAATGTTTAGTGACTCATTCCTTCAGATCACTGCTCCATTTACAAATGCATTCACAGACGAGTGTATTAGGGCAAATATTGATCCAAATGTAGTGAAGGTTTTCTGTAACATGAGAAGGTTTCTGTTTAAAAAAAAATGCCAGGGTCAGATCCGTTGCTCCAGGTGAACGGGGGATCACAGTTAAGCAAACTTTCCAAACTTTACACTTTGTTAATGACCATACAGGCTCAGAGCCAGATTTGTTTATTGCAGGACGTCTAATTAGACACTTTCTCAGAGGTCCAGGTCTGCTGATCTGCTGGCATCTTTTCGCTCCTGCCATACAACTGAGATCTGAATTTTGTCGTTTCTCAACCATGACAACAGAAGCAGGAAGGTGACAGGAATCTGACTTTTTGCCATGTTTGTATACATAAAGAGCTAATTTGGACATCGCACTCTCTATCGCTCTCTTTTTTTCTGGCTCATTAAGGGCTCTCTCTTTCAGTTCCTCTCACCACCGACTTGTAAACAGCTTTTAATGTGGCTATTAGAGGAAGAGGACAGGAAGCAGGGAAAACATAGCTCTTCATTATTCATGAGGAGGTTTAATCCACTGCTTAATCACCATTGTTTGTGTGGAGCGAGCCAGCGGTGCTCCTCTTCTGGAGACAGGAAGTCCATTAACCATTTATGATCCATATAATTTTACAATTCCATTCATTTACACAGTGCTCTAAACGAGGAAAAACATTCCAGGGGAATTTGAAGAAATGGAGTTCCAGAGTGCATGCTTAACCTCCTACATTGCTATATATATAGTATATGACAATGACATTTCAGTCACATCAATGTTAATGTATGACAACATCCAACAAGCCAAAGTGAGTCAAAATCTAAGCCTTTGTGTTTGTAATCTAGCTGTGTGAAGCTAAGTCTCACAGGCCAGAGATGATCACTTGTTAGAATTATGTTGCATATGGTGTCCCTACCAGTATTAATAGTGCAATCTCCTAATCTGTACTGTAATCCCTGGAAGCAGTGGGAAATATGGCAGAATACAGATTAAAGTGTTTACTGCTTTTGGTATCTACAGACAAACAATAAATTGACAGTTTTTTCTCCCCACTTTGTGTGTTTTGCTTGTTATTCTGATTAGCTGTATTTTATTACATAAATTATGCTCTACTGTTCCCATCTCTGTGAGATTTATAGTATGGCAGAAAAGGTTTTTTTTTTTTCTAAATAGATCATTTTGAGAGGGAAACATACATTACCAGTCAAAAATACACCTTTTTTTTCTACATAGTGAAACAATGCTGAAGTCATCCAAAATATAAAATAATCTCCTCTGAACAGCTGATCTCTGAGCTCTGTAAAGCATTAATCCATGCATGGTGAGTTCTCTGGCTGGTAACTAACTCTAAATGAACGTCTCCTCTGCAGCAGAGGTAAGTGTTGGTATTCCCTTCCTGGGACACTCCTTGTGATGGGTTTAGCGACTGCATTGGTGGCTCAGTGGTAGGTTTCTCTAGTATTCTATCTTCACAGAACCTGGCACAGGATTTACGCTGGATGCCCTTCTTGATGCCCTTAACTCGAGCACCCAAAAAAAGACCAACTTAAAGATATTATACTTTCAAAATTCTTGCAGTTTTCTGGATGTACTGGCCTTGGCGTCTTAAAGTAATGTTTGTTATTTGAAGACTATTGTTTCTGATGTGGCCAAAATTTTGACTGGTACTGTAAATGTAAGGTGATTTAAATGTCATTTAAATGTTTCCATTTAGCCGTCTATCTGTTTAATAAATGCAACTGTAAATAAGGTCACTCTGGGTACACAATGTCTAAAACCTAAATAGCTAAGTTTGATTTTCTCTATATTTGATTAAAGAATTGAACACTTACATTATAGTAAAATAAACATAACCTTATCTAATATACTGTATATTTTTATGTCTGTTATGCTCCTCCACTTATCTTGTCATCAAATCAGATAGAACTGCTTACACATACTGGACAGCTAAACACCCGTCATGTTTCAGTGAAGCTTAGATTTACGTTCTTGTGTGGTTAACTGCTTTTGTAGCCCATCCACATCAAGGTTTAATGTGTTGTGAGATGCTTTTCTGTTAACCACAGATGTAGAGTGATTATTGTAAACCTATTAAGCTAGTATAACTGCTACTTCTTTGATGTTTTTAGTTTTTTCAAACCACTCTAAAACTGTTGTGCATGAGACGCCCAGGAGATCAGAAGTAAACTAAAATAATCTAATCAGCACATGCCATAAAATTACTAACATCACATTTCCTCCCCCATCTTGTATGTGTATGATTTCATTAATTGCAAGGGTGCTACATGATTGGTTAATTGAATAACTGCATAAATAAACAGGTGTAAAGATGTTCCTATTTAAGAACCCAGTGGGGCTCCCGAGTGGTGCAACAGACTCACGTTCACCCTATCATCGGGAAATCCCTTTATGGAGCGATTTATTTGGGGGGAGGGGTTCTATGTGCTCACTTACACATCAATCATAGCAATATTAGTCAATAATGAGCGTCTCAAAGTGTGTTACACCACTCCCTAATGTTGCGGACACATCTTCTGAGAAAGTGTGTCTAAGCCTCTGCCCTTCCCTAAGATGCAGGTGGGAATCGGACAATACTAATTTAGGAAGAAAATGTCAATTTTTTTTTACATGTAATAAACATAAAGAGACCAAATATACAAGTGTAAAGTAATGCAAAGAAAATTGTACCGAAAAAATTAAAATGGTTCATTTTTGTCAGTGGTGCCATATACGCTTTCATGGTGAAAACAAAACATCGAAGCAATAAAATGCAGACGCGGCTATAATGAGAGCTGTGTAAAGCATGCTGTATGTGAGCCTTTTGTGAGACATTTTCACCAAACTGACATCATTAAATACACACACACTTCAGTCAAATGTGCTACCTGGGAGGCACCAGTGGGAAAACACACACGAGCAAAGCCAATTAACACACATAATTATTTTTGAAGCAACGGCCCACAAATCTCTTCCTGTTTTTAAATAACAATTCTCATTAGCTCTCTCAGATAAACAGCAATGGCAATGAAAAACATATTAAACGTACCTCAACAACTCTGTTAAAGGTTCAGACACATGACCAGATAAAATAGAATCACACATATGCATTACACACCGGATTGAATGAGGATTAAATCACAGAGATGGTTTGTTACGGAAAACAAGTTGCTATTAATGCACTGGGATTAAACTGTAGCCTGACACAAGAGCAGCTTCAAGCCTTTTAATGGTGGTTGTTATTGATATTCACCAAAAAAACAACCTTTAACCACATGACTACATGACAGATCATGTTTATCTGTGTTCACTGAGAAGATTAGGTAGTGTATTATAGTGTATTGTTATTATTGGAGACTCTTAAAAAATGATGCAAGAATAAGGAATATGTAGGAAACAGTAGAAGCAGCCATGATTGTGTGGTAACTGTCTGAACCTTTAACAGAGCTAAGAGTTTCAAATATTGAAAAAATATATAAATAAGTCTCTTAATCGAATAGTGGTGCCAGAGAAGCACTAGGATGAAGATCCTGTCAATAAAGATGCTTTTATTTTAGGGTCTTATATAGACATAAAAGAAAAAATAAACAGAAAAAAAAACAAGTTCCTGAAGCTGTAAGTGTTGCTCTTTTAAAGTTATTTTACTGCTTGTTTATCAAATTAGCCTGCTAACAGTAGCTTTAGAAATTTTGAAGAACAGTCAGAATGTTCCAGAAATTTTGTGTGAAAAAGTCATTTACTTCAGAATAGTATATTGTTTATCTACTCTGAAAACAGTTTGAAACACAAAGTAAGGAGTTTTAGTAGTTTGGATATATGAATATTGATTTATAAAGATATACTGTGTTAGCCTGTTTAGCAATATAAAAGATAAACCAGCCTGTCTGTTTCTAAAGAGCTAAAGAAGGCTAGCTGGTTAGATGTATTGGAAAGCTAAGCAGCTAATATTCACAGTGCTAGCTTGTGCATATTACTAGTGAACAGTACACTACAGGCTCCTCCGACTGTTATGCAAGCTAGCTTGCTAATATGGCTAACCTAATCTTCTTCAGTTTTTTTTTTTTAGCACTAAAGTTTGTAAGATTGTCCTACACTACCAGTCGAAATTTCGAAAGATATGCTTGGTATGTTTTGTTGTTATTGTAAGAAATAATTATTGATGAAATTTGAAAAATGTATAGTTCTCCAAAAATCCACTCTCTTCATTTAGTTTACTCAAGGCAGCTGCTATCTTGCCCAGCATTTGTTTTGCAGTTGGCTTATCAGGACATGTTATGTTTTGTCATATAATGTGCCCACTTCATGTCATGGTTTGCCTAAAATGTTTGCTTAAACCTTGTTCTTAAACAAGGTTATGCAGCATTTTTCAAATTGAGTGTTTCATTATAGATTATGTTCAAAAAGTGTCTTATTATAGACAACCTTTTGTGCCAGAAAGAAATATAGCCGAAATGATTGAAAATCCAAAAATGCCCTTTATTGTGTTTTGCTGTAAAACATATTAAATATAATCAATATTTTTCTTAATATATTGATTATATTTAAAATATTTTACAGCAAAATGCAATAAAGACCACTTACAGCAAAACTGAATAAATATTTCTATGTATTTATTCATATATATTTATTATATTTATGAATATATGTAATTTAGTTAAAAGTATTTTTTATTTTAGTTTAAAATCTATTCGCAATGAGAAATGGAAAGACAAAAATGCAATGAAATAAGTTTTTTAGTTTTAGAAAAATACACATACTTTTTAAATAACTTTTTAAGTATGTAAATTTTGTCCTAATTTTGATTGAAACAGAATTTATTTCCGGATTAAATGCAGGTTTACGTATTAGTTAATTGTACAAGTTGCAAAGGAATTATAATTATATCATGAATTATAGTTCATTAACTGATATACAATGAATTCTCAGTCCTCCTCCTTTATCCATTCCACATTTTCTACGTTGTATTTAGTTAAGCTCAGAATACTTACTTAATAACAAAACTTGGACAGATGGTATGTTCTCCATTCAATAAATGACTGTGAATATGTTTTTAATAACCATAGCTGCAGTAGCAAGTGGATTGCAGATTAAAGAAATCTTTTTTAAAAACATGATTAATCTTCCATGCTAAAAGAGGAGCATATTTACATTATTTCAGCTGTAAACTTATCCAGTATATTATTGGGGCTTCAGATGGTGGCATTATAATTTACTGCTGGGCTCTTTATTACTTTAAATTTGATAGGAGCTTAAATATACTGTTTATAATTTAAACAGAAACTTTATTTAAGTAAATGCATTTCATAGTAAATATTGTTTTTAAAGTATAACAATTCATCAGTATGAGAAAATGAATGAGAATGAATGAGTAAATGGTATTTGTGCGCAAATATGTACAAATAATGATATTACATCAATGCTGGCCATAATAGGAAGCTATCACAACAGTTCATTACAGACTTCCACACACAGGGATCAGCAGGTAGAGAATTAAAGTTTGCTGAGATGGCCCTTAAATTCTCCAGAACATCTATGGAATATACCAGACAAACAAGTCCAATCCATGGCGCCCCCACTCCACAACCCACGGCACCCAAAGGATCCCCTGACAATGTCCCGGTGCCAGACAGTACAACAGGTCGTCAGAGGTCTTGTGGATTCAAGGGGAACCTACATGATATTGGGCTTAATGTTCTGTATTTTAATGATATGGCTAATCGGTGTATATCCTGGGTTAGAAGCGGTCCATTCACACACTCATTCACACTTAGGATTGATTTAGAGCTAAATCACTCATGCTATAGTTGAGCACAAAAAACCTAAACTGCAGCTTATCATGTTACAGAAAATGTAGAACAATGGTTTGCTTTGAAGGCTTTGTGGAAAACCTATTGACAGTTTCAGAGTGCTGACACTGGAGACTCCTTGCGTAAATGATAACTAAACATGTCCTTATAAAAACACACACACTCACACACACACACACACACACACTCTCTCTCTCTCTCTCTCTCCTGGCAATTTGGGAAGACCAATCAACTTAATCTGGATGTCTTTATACTGTAGGAGGAAACTGAAGCACCCGGAGGAAACCCACTCAGCACGGAGAAAACATGTAAACTCTATGCACACAGACCAAGGCGGGATATAATTACATATCAGAACAAGTATTTTAATATAAATATTATGCTTGTGATGATATACTGTACATCTTTTGTCATAAGGAAAAAAAAAACACTTTCTGACCAATCAGATTTGAAACACAGAACTGTGATATACTCCTAGTAAAATAAATCACTTATACAGTACCTGCTGTATTCATTATTTACTCTATATAACTACTCGTATTAGCTATTAACTTATGTCTATCACAATAATTTAATCTGCTTATATGTGAAATCAACAAACTATGTAAATTTAATCTTAAACCCTGAAAAGATGAAATAAATATTTTTTCTTTTAGCTCACCACAAACAAAATATAAGACCTTAATGATTTGAGCTAAGCCGTTCACTGAGCTTTTGTCTTTACATTTACACTCTCTTTACACTGACACTCTCTGGAGTACAATCATACAAGCATACACACAAATACACCATCAACACACACCGCATTCGTCCTTGTTAATCGTCTGATGACTGCAGGAGAAGCAGAGGGAGCAGACATGCCCTCCAAATCCTTCATCTCATTTGATCTCCACTGGAAATCTGCCACAGTGGGCCCTGTACAGCTATAATGCTCAATAACACACACACACACACACACACACACACACACACACACACACGGACACGGACACGGACACCTCGCATCTCACCTGTCAATCATGTGCATGTATAAAATGTACTTTATGATCAATGAGAAAAGATGGTAAGCTGATAATGTCATTTTGATTACTTTACAAAAAAACACAGTGAGATTTCTGAATCTTTGCCACGTATGTACACAGAGACCTCATTTACAAGGAAGGACATCAAATCCTCTCTCTCTCTCTCTCTCTCTCTCTCTCTCTCTCTCTCTCTCTCTGTCTCTCTTTTCTACTTGTTATTGCGCTTGGCTTTTCCAGGGCCCTTCGGTGAGTGAGCATGCTATCACCGCACGCTTTTCTTTTGGCATTGTTAAAACTAAATGAAACAAGGTAATTAGCTTGTTACAATTAAAGTGACTCGACTGGATAAATTGTAATCACCCGAAATGAAGTTAGGCTTCCCTGCAGGATCGACCAGCCAGCTGAGCAGCCTCATTTGCATAATTAAAATATACAAATGATAATGGATTTTGTACTCAATATCCAGCGGCTGTAAATCCAGAGAAATATGAATTTTACAATAACAACAGGGTTGCCTTGAGGAAAACGTGGGTTGATGTTTCTTGTCCTTTCTCTCTTCCTTTCTTTCTCCGTTGATGAGTTCGGATATGTGAACAGAGGTGTCATTTGAGGAGGGGGAGATAAAGAGAGTGAGAGAATGAAAAAAACATTTTAAAAAAATGATATTAGTTAATAATGCCTGTGGTGAAACACAAGGGGAGGAGAGTACGAGAGCGAGAGAGAGAGAGAGAGAGAGAGAGAGAGAGAGAGAGAAAGGTGGACCAATTACATTTGCAAATTGTGAGCTGCAGGTCCTCATAGCTTTGCTCTACCTCTAGGGAAGCCTTTTGCCTGATTACACGAAAATGGGATTGAATTAAACATCTAAAGGGTTGTCCTAAGACAAACCGAAATGAAATTAGACTCGCTCGTTTAGCTGCAAGCATCAGGAACCTGGCAGAGATAGAACGGCAGAGGGGGGGGGGGGGGGG
>JAAGKR010004718.1:16160-53843 GCA_011419295.1 Clarias macrocephalus
CCCCCCCCCCCCCCCCCCCCCAAAAAAAAAAAAAGACAGATGGAATTTCACAATTAGGTGAGGGACAATGTTGGTGAAATTAGGCCTTAGAGCTTTTCCCTCACCTCGTATATGCATGTGTCATCAAAGATCGCAGTTTGCCCCACAACATCTGGATTTACTATCAGCCTCTTGGAATGAGAAATCTGCAGGCCATGGATTTTTAATAGATACACTACGCAAAAAGTGTGTTTGATGGCTTTTGGAGCTTGTAACCATCACTGTACGCTCTATCGTGTTCGCTTTATTATTGTTCTTCTCTTTAAGTTGTAAAACGTCAGGGTTCTAAAGTGGCGCTTCAGTGAGTGGGCGGAACGCCTCGACTCTGTCAATCACTGTGACGCTAGCCAATCAGGATGGATATGCTCGTGCATGCAGAAGATGGTAGATAGCGCTTAACTCTGAGTGTGTTATACTGCTCTGTATCGCTGGTAGTAATTTGAAAACCATGACGGTTGGTTTCATCTGTCTCAGAGGAAGCAGGTCAGGTGGCCAAACTGGGAGGAACAATCTGGGAGATACACTAGCACTTTTTTTCTGTGAGCAGGAGAAAGTGTGTGAGCCTGATACACAGCTCACAGCATGATAGTTAAGTGCTCAGGGCAACACACAGGACGAGAAGGAAGGGTACATAGAACAAGGCTAGATCAGATCCAGACCTTTTAATGTGAATAAATTTAGCTTGATGTTAATTTTTTTTTATTATTATTTCGCACATTGAGTGTGTGTTTATAGTTTCACGTGATAAATTTTTTGTCACTTCTAGGGTGCAATTCTAGGGCATAATATATATTTAAACATTCGCCTTTACATGTATGTGAACCTTGTGAAATGTGTGTGAATCTTGCATTAGCTAGTTATACACAGCTTTGCCTTTCCAAATATCATAAGCTCAACATTCATGAGTCTACACATACTGCACAGCTGCAGATGTTCGTAAATGTGTGTGTGTGTATTTGCGTGTGAATGTGTGTGCGTATGCGTGTGAGGGCTTGTGCATTGTTTGTGCACCTGAAGCACCAGGGTGCACTCTCGCTGCAAAATGAATGACTTCTCCAGCGCGTGCTGGTGCAATAACATGAAGCAAAGCTGTAAGTAAATAATTTGCAGTAATCAAAGTTAATGGAACCCAATGGGAGAGACTTACTGTACTGCAATAATCGCATTTAGGAGACAGCAGATTTAGAGCATAATTGGACATAAGTAAAACTGAATTCCCCAGCTCAATTACAGAGCCGTTCTTTTGTAAATCAGCAAACACGGGTCAAGCTGCTCACACTAACATCACATCAGGCAGCGTGTGTTTGCTCGTATCTGTCTACCTGTCTGTCACTGTGGACCAGCTCCAGAAGTCCACACACCACTTCTAGAAGGAATGATTTTATTGGCCATCACTAGGCAAGATGGTAATATGATTTTCATTACCTTCTAGATAATGAGGAGTTTGCTTTCAAAAAGAGTTTGTTCTAATTAAAAATCTATTATTTCCTATCATTAAATTGGAAACTGTCTGATTACAGGTTTACTCCAGTGGCTGTATTAAGCTGAAACTAAATTACTGCAGTAGAAACCCATGATCATACAGAAAAAGATCATTTACCCGCCGACCCCCCCACCCCCCCCCACACACCAACAAATAAATATTCATTAGATATTATTATAATATACGTTAAAATATATTAAATGGATAATTGCTACTTAAATGTCTGCTCTAATCACATGTGACCAAAACTGAGAATGAAAAAGGAATCTAATTTAGTCCCCATGCTGTCCTCTGTCCTGTCCAGAGTGTGTTCTAGGTCAAATCTTCACCTGTTGGGTGTGATTGCCGGCTTGGTCAAGTAATAAAGTGCAAAACAAGCTCACAATCAATGTTATCAGAAAAAGTTTACCAAAGCACTTAATCATTTCTAAGAAGGTTAGGATGTTATGTCCATAAAAATACCATTTCTGTAATACTGAAAAACATCTGCAGGAATAATGATTTGTTGGTGAAGTGCACACACAACATTCCCCGGCACAAATTAACATTATGGAAAGGTCAGCGGTATTATTCATCTGAGTAAAAAATAAATAAATAAATAAATAAACAAGAATGTATGCTCAGAACATTTTCTCAAAACCTTTTCAAATCCTGACTCTTTTGATCTCTTTGAAGAAAACTTTCAACTCACAACAGAAATGACACACTGGGAAATCCCGCCGATGCCACAAGGAGCAAAAGTGACCATGCTCTCTGAATGGGAGGGGATGTTGTGTCTTGATGTCTTGGTAGTGACACCCACAATAGCAAATCATGTGCAAAGGTGAGCTCAGGTAGCCAGAAGAGGGAACAGCGTACTTTCCTCTGAGTGTGTTATTCTGCCGTGTACTGCAAAAGTAGGAGTTTGAAGACATGTAGCCATGGTTGGCTTCAAGTTTCCTGGAGGAAGCATGTTCCAGACGTCAAATATGCTTTCCAGTTGATAGCTATCATATACACAGATTAGATGTAACATTAGCAGAACACAACATTAACACATTAACCTTGATGGTTAATTATGCATCAATAAACTGGTGACAGGATCAGCAGAGGCACCCAATGATCATTTATGCATGCTAGCCTATAAAAGCCAGCCTATTTGGTCTGATTCCACAGAAAAGCCAATGCAGCGCAAATTGGGGGAATAAAATAATAAAATGTCACAGCTTGCCATAAGCGAAAGGCACCAGAACACCCAGTGCACCACAGCCCACTATGCACCAAGAGGCAAAAAGCCTACAGATGCTGATCCACCCTCCATATTCCCCAGATCTCAATTTGATCGAGTAGTCATGGGATGTGGATCCCGATGCTGCAACCCACAGCACTGAAAGGATCCGAGTGCATTCCAACATCCTGCTGCCAGACACGATAGCATACCGCCAGAGGACCTGTGGAGTCATGGCCCGAGGGGTCAGACCCATGTTGGTGGTACAAGGGGAGCCTGCACTATGTTGGACATAATGTTTTGCATCGCAATGTTACGGCTGATCATTATAGGCGAGAGCTGCTTGGACTGAGATTCACTAGATGAAAAGTTTAGAAGTAACTCGGGGAACAACAATAATAACAAAACTGAACAATTTAAAAAAAAACGTGTTTTCTACCTACATTCAGATACATATAGGTAAAGATCAACATAGTTTCCTTTGAAACTGAAATAGATTAAATAAATGCATAAATCAATTTTAAAAAATGGTCATACTATTTATTCTTATTCTCTTTTCAGAACTGCTGTTTCATCATGAAAATGAGATTCCTTAAACCCTAAACCATAGGTTTCCTCAGGACAAAGTTTTCATTTAATATCCAAAATGTGCTTAAATCATCATTTAGAGTAATGTCTTCTGTTCCCTTAATCTCTTCATGCATCAAATCCAGAAGATCTATTTAATCTCAAGATTTTATTGTTGATTTACTTACCAAAATAGACGATCACAATTACTCAGAGTTGTTACTTGCGTTATTTGAAAATGACAACGCGTTTTTAATCAGAGAGAGTTTGCGAGTAAGTGCCGTGTGAGTAATGGCTCTTGGATAATCTGCAGCACAAAGCCATCGCATATATGAAGAAGGGATGAAATGATTAAATGTTATTTACAGGAGGGCCAGTGGAAGATTAGGGTGCACCTTTTTCATCCTCGCCGTCTTCTGATTCAGTCGTGCCTCATCGCTTTCACCCCTCTCAGTAGGAAATGAGTGCGCGATGAGTGTACGATGAGCTGTCATTACTCTCTCCTCTCCCTCCTCCTTTACACACACAAAGTGCTTTATTTAAATAACTTACAGGTCCAATTAGACAGGAAATTAAATTGTCATTATTTAAGTGGGTGACAGGAAAAGAAAAGTGACAGGAGGCAGGAGTGGCTTTTGTCCCTTGGGGCCTCCTGTAGTTACAGCAAGAAATACAAGCAGAGCCAACATGGGTAAAGGCTCAGAGTAAAACTCCTGTGATGTGTGAAGTAATCAGTGTAAAGCTATAAAGCATTTATAGAATTTTGCTAAATAAACACAAACACTCCGAAATTTAAGGGTGCCAGTTAAATATATTATCTAATCACAATTCTAATACTGTAATGGATATCCAGACCAGAGAACTGCTGAATTCTCGAATCCATTTAGTCCATTTTGACGTTGATTCGTTTTCTGTAACAGCAACTTTGACAGCATATTTATAGAATAATGATTTGCACTTGTTGTTCGTCGTCCGGCTTCTCCCGTCAATGGGTCACCACAAAGGACCATCTGATCTGCACACAACTTTGAACCGGATACCCTTTCAGACACACCACTCGCATTCTATTCAGGCTTAGGTCCAGCACTGCATCCAAAGTCTGGGGTTTTAGACATTGGCTGGAAATTGAACCCTGGCATTAAGCATGGCACATAAGAAACTTACCACTTTGCAACAAAAATATGTGTGTAATTATTTAAATAAAGAAAAATCTATAGCAAATTATGGTGACACATATGTTATGGTGACTTTGTGGTTAGAACTGTCACCTCACACCTCCATGTTCTCTCTGTGCTTGGCGGGTTTCCTCCAGTTACTCCAG
Organism: Clarias macrocephalus; assembly: GCA_011419295.1. Lineage (NCBI taxonomy): Eukaryota > Metazoa > Chordata > Actinopteri > Siluriformes > Clariidae > Clarias > Clarias macrocephalus. Next base: position 20,778 of record JAAGKR010004718.1, read on the forward strand.
TTTCCTCCAACATTCCAATAGACATGCAATGTAGGCCGATGGGCATTTCCAAATTGCCTATATTGTATGACTGGGTAAGTGAGGACTTGTGCTCTATTCTGGGTTGGCACCCTATCTAGGGTTTAACACACCCCATGTATCCCAGCCTTGTATTGAAAAACATATCACTGATCAGCCACAACATTAAAACCTTCAACATTGTAACCACCTAGGTTTTGCGTTCCCTTTGTGTCACCAGGGTGGCTCTTACCCCTTGGGGCGTGGCAGCAAAGTGCCTTTGTGGGTGTGCTGTGGTGTCTGGCACCAGAACGATGACAGCAGATTCTTTTGCCTCTAAGGACTGAACTTGTTTGTCCGGAGCATCCTATGGATGTTTGATCACCTTGGGACCTGGGGAGTGTGGAGGCTAAGTTGATGGGCTTGAACTCTTTGCCTTCTGAGTCCAGTGTGCAGCGGGCTGTGGTGCACTGGGGGTTCTGGTGCCGTTCTATCATGGCCAGCTTTGACCTTTTTTGGCCATATGTGCTGCACTGGCTTTTCTGTGGGATCGGACAAGATGGAATGGCTTTTAGTCCCCGTGGGCATGGGTAAGCCTGGGGTGTCCATGATTCAGTTTACTGGTGTATAATTGATAATCAGATTTAGTGTGTTTTGACTGATTGGTGTATCTTCCACATTTCTATCAAGCACAATTGTAACCAGTGGAATAATAATAACACAGTAGCTCCAAACCCCAAATTAGACACACCATAGACATAGTTTGACTTCTTTGTCTGTTTTACTGACAGTGGACTGTATAATTTTCCACATACACATAAAATTTTTTATTAACTTTACCAGGAGCCATTTCTGTCCTAGCTTCGGTCTAATTCAAAATCATCAATAATCCGTATTTCTCACTGTTCATCTGATCACTCACGCTTTTCCCTCATCACTCCCCACATCTCTGTTCTCCTGATAATTAGACTTTAAGTGATGTAAAAGCTGAGTGATCGTCTGACCCCTGATCAGCAGGAGAGTGAAGAGGGCCAGTCAGACAGTCAGATGAGCCGTGTCCCCCCGTGATCCCCTGCGTGTGCGCACGTCCTGATGCACCATGGCCATAAAGCTGATGGATAGAGTGAAATCAAAGATTCACAGGTGATCTCTGACCCCAGCCAGAGCAAATGGACCCCAGCATCTGTGCAGTGGCAGTAAACGGGTCCAGAGCATGCCCTTTGTGGCCACTCCTGAGTGCTGGGCTTATGGAATCACTTAGCCAGGGTCCTACCAAAGGCCTCATTATAAAACAAGGTTCAGTCTATCTCTGGGGGTGTTCTTTTATGCTTTCTTTTCTTTTTTTTTTTTTTAGAATTGTTGGGGGAGGTGTATATGGCGGATGTTTAAATAGATTTAGATTACACCTTTGGTTTCAACATACTGTTAGTGATGCTAATTTTGTTTTTAAAAACTTTGAATATACACTCTGTCTCTATTTCTCCATTCCCCCTTTCCTTATAGAGAAATCAGGTGAAATCAAGTGTTACTTATTTCATACTGTATTATTCACAGGAATATTAGCATGGCAAAAATAGATGTAAGCTCCGAAATGCATGTTTGACCTCAGATAAATATGTGATGTGAGGTAAATAATCGTTGATCACCTGTATAAAATGAAACCACGCACAAACACCCTACAGTTTTATACCATACTGTATAAAAATCACCTGTAAAAGTAAAATAAGTACTTTGTCTAAACAAAAAAAAACAACAATACATAACACATATAAAACAAAATAAACATAAACAAGTAAAAATAAATTAGATGATGTGCCACAAATCTAAAAAAAAAAAAAATACTAGAAAACAAATTATGAAAGTTTTAATTATAGAAAAAAACAACCATAAGAATATATTTACCTTGGAAATAAATTAATTATGTGTCGAAAGCATTTATATTAAAATATTTCAATAAAAAAAATCTAACCACCCTATAAGTACTAAATTAAGATACATCACAGGTAGCAAGTGACATATGAAATATATTTAGTTTATTTTTGTATTTTCCATGTTGAAAAGCCGCACATAAATCAAGTGATTATTAAAAATCGCACACATTTTACATCAAGTTCATTCCTTCTAGAAGTGAACTTAAAATGTATGATTTTTCAAAACTTTTATAATGATCTTGTTTTTAAATATTGTAAATTTCTCCACTTGTTTTTGAACAATTTAAACTTGTATATTTCTGTGTTCACATTTGTGACAGTGTGATAACCGTCTTGTCTGAGCAACACCAGACCTTCCAGAATCTTCTACATACATCGAGTTTTTGGATAGAAATTTTGATTCTGAGGAGAAGAAAAACGACACAAGAAGAAAGAAAAACCGAGCCTCCTTTTCCTCAGCGGCGTCTCCGTCCCCTCTTCACTCAGGGTGATTTTTCTCATTGGCAATGAAAAGGGGAAAAAAAGTGTCCACAGCTAGCAAATTGAAAATCCATTTGTTGAACAAGTACCTCTCATGTACGGCAAAAAAAAAAAAAAAAAAAGTGCAGGGATCTGGTCAGGAGTAATATGACATGTGTGCTAATAGCATGCTTTCCATAGTGCCATCTGTCTAAAGGAAAGGTCAGGGGACGATGGCAGGCGCATGGCAGGTGATGGAGAGCGAGAAGGGGGCTGAGGAGAGACGGGGGGGAGGGAGGGAGGGAGTAAACGGGCGTAATCTACAGTGACAGACCGCCGCAGCTCTGACATCATATGAATACCATAATTGAGCGGCAGTAAATTGAGAGGCGCGCTTTCGATGTGTCAATAAACAAGTTCAAGGTGACACGGCGGATCAATACAGCACGACAAGAACCATCCGACAAATTTACTGCAGTGTAATTGGGTGCAAAATGACTCGACTCAACCTTCATGCTGAGGGGGGGGAAAAAACAACAACAACTTCGGAAAAAAAACAAAAAATCAAAGAGACCGTCATCGCCCTCCAGCAACAGTTTGTACATGTCACATATGGCTTGAGGTGGCATTGGCAGACAATAATGGATTTTGTTTTTCTGTTGTTATCGTCTTTGGTTTTCCTGTGTGTGTGTGTGTGTGTGTGTGCGCGTGTGTACAAACATCCCAAGCTGTTTTTCTTGATTATGAAGAAGTAAAAAGGGCACAATTCAGTCATTTATTACACCATAAAACCAGATATACAGGGTGGCATATAGCAAAAGTAATTGCATTATTAAAATTCTAACACTCCACGACAGATCTATACTCGCATTGACAAAAAAAAAAAAAAAAAAAAAGCACATCCATTTGGCATGAGGTAATCATAACTCCTCATTCAAGCTGCTTCCATCAATTGAAACAGGTATATTGCTGGAGTGCTAACGAGATAATCCTAATTGATTTTAGGGCATGCAGTCATTAACCTCAAATGTCAGCGCCTCCTCCTCAATTGCTGAGATATCGATCTACTAATGGGAGTCCAATAGAGGCTGATGGTTAAACGGAGGCATAAACATGACTCTCACTTTGGCGATAAATGGATCGCTGGGCTTTGTCTCCTTCAAGCACTGTGGAGAACCGGGTAGAGCAGGGGGGTTGATATTTAGACTTAATGTGTGATCTCTGAGCGAGACATCTCTGCAGATGCAAATACGCCACTCTACATAAAGCGCTTTTTTTTTTTTTAAGAATTTCTAGATTTATTCAAGTCAAGGTTACATTACAGTGTTAAAGACGAATCAGGCAGGTCTGGGTTTAAAACATTCATGTAAATGACTATTGGGATGGGAATCATCAGGGATCACCCGATACGATATTATTACGATACCTAGGTGTATTGCGATTCAGTAATTATCACGATTTTATAAATATCCCGATCCAATGTTAAATGTTTTTTTCAGGTTTTGTTACAATTCTATACACCTTACGCAAATAATTTGCTTCTATCAAACAGGATGCTGTGCTACCTGCCAATGTGTGAATATTTTAGAGTGCACCCACTGTACGCTTATAGAGAAACTTTTATAGAGAAAGATTTGCTACTTCAAATATATATATATATATATATATATATATATATATATATATATATATATATATATATATTTTTTTTTTTTTTTTTATCAATTCATAAATGAAAATGGAATATATATAATTATAATATAATTATAAATAAATTAATTGCCACATAAAGGAATTGCAATATGGGACTGAAACATTTTTTTCCCATCTCTACCTAGTAATAATTTTAATGCATCTGTAGTGTATGGTTGCCATGGAGAAGATTTTTTTCCTTTCATCACATTGGACAGTGATGAAAATGATGAATTACAATAGAAAATCAAATAGCAGATGCTGGGGCAGTTTGTAAAAAAAAAAAAAACATGTATAATTTACATGTGTCCATAAATATTTGGACACAGGAACAGATATTGTTCTTTATGCTGTCTTCTACAGTCTATTGAAATTAAAATAAGATAATTGTTATGAACTCAAAGTGCAGACTTGAAGCATTATCTTCATCTCTCCATTTAGTAACTGGACAAAATAAGCACTGAATTAACACTTTACAGTACTGTAAGTCCAGTTGGACCCAAATAAACTTTAAAATTGTTAAATCAGCATGGGAGATTTTACTGTTTAGGCTGCTTGTCCTTAGGATGTTCCACTTTTAATTTTCTGCATTTGGTTGCAGGTCATGTGACAGACTTGGCAACCGCGTTACATTCTACATCACTGCTTTCAAAGTACACTTCCATGTGCGTCCAACAGGTTTTTGAAGTATATGCCTTGAAAAAATACACTTTAAAATTTATTGTGCTTCTTTTGTCAGACATCATATCATCAATAAACACACACACACAAAAACAGTTGCCTTAACAGCCATACATGCCCACGCCAAAGGATGAAGTGAAATGTTTCCGATCATAAGAAGCTCCTTTCCTTCTCCATACTCATCTCATCTCATTATTCTGGTACAACTTAATCTTTGTCTCAACTGTCCATAAGATGCTGTTCCAGAACCGTACAGGCTTTTTAGTTTCCCTACACTCAACAGCATGTTCTTTCTTTCTTTTTAACAATGCGCCAAACTGACACCTAATGATTTTGCTGTCTCCCTGATGCTACAGTATCTTTCTCATGTCTCCATTTACTGAGAGTGAGAGCTACATATTAAGAGTTAATACCAGCACCAGATTTCATATAGGCATGCCACACAGGAAATCAAATCTCGTCTCTTTGTCAGAATCAGAATCAGAATTCGTTACTCATTCATTATTTATTCATTACTTACAGTACACACTTCAGGAAACATTTAGTTACGGTTATGCTTGAAGCGTTTTAGTTGGTAAAAAAAATATAAATAAATAAATAAAAAGTAATATGTATGCGGTTATGGCACGTTTTGGAAAAACCTAAATTGACGTGTCAGTCTGAAGATTATCTCAAGAAGAAGTAGCTTGCTCGACCCGATGAAATAGTTGGAAAAAACTTTCCCTTTGTATAGATCACAGCAATGATGCACAACCTCAAACACTACACAAACATCCTAGGAGAACGTGGGGAGTAGATGTGAGCCCTCGCCTTTTGATGGATTAATGACGTTCCCAGTGTAATGCACATCTGAGCTTAGCCTCGCCACACGGCCTGTGTGGATTTAAACCCAAGCTGGGGGAAACGTGTAACTGATATCTTTGTGTCACGGAGCATATCCGGCATGTGGCGTGCTGACAGCCTGCGAGTGATGGCTGCCGTTCGACAGTGTGTTTGTGTTTGCGTGTCTGTGCGTGTGCATGTGTGTGTGTGTGTGTGTCTTACATTGTCTCCGCATAGTTCTCCCCCTCTGATGGTTTGGAAGGCCCGGGGCAGCACAGAGGTGCAGAGTACAATCAAAAGTCCTCTGACACTGCTGAGAATCATCACAGCTTGATGATAACCTGGCTACCTTCAGGAGATCCTGCACTCTGCCTCAGAAGTAATGGCAGATATTTGGACTCAAACTTTCCCAGTGCTGTGGGAGATTGAATCACGCCTGTCCACATGGGTTAAATACTATGACTTTGATTGATGTACAGATGTTGGATAACTTTTTTTTATTTTTTTTTTGTCTTTGTGAGAGCCAGATGTGTAGGAGAAATAAAAAAAAACCCATAAATTTAATTTATCATATCTAAGAACTATCAGATCTTGGCTAGATGCTGATATATTTATGTAGGATGTTGTTAGGGTCTTCTCCAACAATTGATGTTTGTACTTGAAACATTTGTAACCTACAGTTTCAGAGAACCGTATGAATTTTGCACAAGGTGCTACAGTTGCTGAAGCCAAAGCCCATAACAGTTACAGTGTGTGTATCAATCAAGAGGAAGAAAACCTTTATTGACAACTTTCGTCCACATCAGAGAACTTAATACAATATTTATAGAGATTTGTTTTGGGGTCAGCATCGGGGCAGTTTGGTAGGTGAGGTGGTTATTGCCGAGGGCAAAACATTTAAAAAGTATATACAACAGCTTGGATCCTTTATACAACTACCCTACACCATGCACACCCTTCTCTTCTACCCCCCCCCCTCCCTTCCAAATAAAACTGCTGGTGTGTGAAATATGAAAGAGACATGTTGTCGTTCAATTTGTCCGATATAGCTCACAGGTGGGCTGCAGGTATGCGCCCCCTCAGCGGCTGAAAAATGAGCGGAGGAGAGCAGGGTGACTTTGATGAACCTCGCCACTCCCGGCCCTATCATTCTTTTCCGTCTGGCTTCCCTGGCTGCCGCGTGGACAACGCGCTGCAAATTTGTCTTATTGAAGTGAAGCTGCGCTCCGCTTCCTGCTGACAACAGCGGCTAATGAACAGGCAGGCCGGGGCTCCTCAGAGTTCACTCGCTCAACCCTCACTCTGCCAGAGCTGCCGCGTGATCACACGCCGCATCCTCCGGCTCACCAGCACGTAACGCCTGCTCCTGGACGCCTTACTGAGCATCTGATTACACAGAAGTTTTACACTGGACGAAATCAATGTAAACCCTGTTAGAGCTCAGGCTGAAGATGTAGATCAGTCTTAAGGAATCGTCTGGCCATAGTGGATCGGATCAGGTTCGCCATTTTTACTTCACCAGGCTGCGATTCATTTGGACCGATCTCAAGTAGGGATTAGTTGAGGATGAGTAAGAGTTGCCCTCAGTATGAGTCTGTATAAACAGTGATTGAGCTTGTGAAGCCCGTAGCTCTTACACCAGCTTAAGCTGTGAAAGACTTCAGGTCACTCCATTATGGTCCGTGTCAAACAAGTGCTTTGTCAGCAAAGAGTTTGGGAAGGAATGTGTCACGAGAGGTCACAAAAAAGGGAAATGAAGAAGAGTGGATTAGCAAGGCTGTTTACTCAGTGTTGATGATTTCTCAGGATTGAATAACCTACTTAAGGGTTCTACTTAACGCCCCCTAAAAGGAAACACCAATGTTTGTCTAGTCTAATCTCTGTCTGCTGCATCTGTAGTATTTAGTATGTGCAATTACAACAAACACATTTCCCTGTACTCTGAAAAATCTTTTAAGATGAAATGCACTTTAAGTTGTTGAATTGTATTGATCAAAGTTTACATATGTATTTTGCAGGAAGCTTTGCTCAATCGATCCTTTCTGCACTTTTATTTCAGTGAGAGTAATCTGTGAGTCTGGACTGCAAAAGCAACCAGAATGCCATAATCCATTTTGTGGCAGCATTGATTGAAAACTAGTTATAAGATCTCCATAAAAACAGCTTTGGTACTGTAAGACTGTTTTGCATTTAAAATCCCAGGACTATTACACTCACAATAGATGATGGCCCAGACATCCATTATATTATATCGCAATATTTTGTACGTGAAATTTTACATACAGCTGGTGTTTAAATAGTTTGAATGTTTTTTTTTTTTTGATAACACAAAGGAAGCCCTTTAACTTCCACTGTAACTGAAGGAAATTTGGTAATATATATTATCCTCATTAACTGGCCAAGAACTTGTCTGTTGATATACAAATGTATGAAAGTACTTAACTATTTATTTAAAACTCTTAAAACTCAAGTGGCACAGAGCATTGGTCAATGATCGTTAAAGAAAACAGCTGCTTATATGGAAGTCCTGCCAGTGTGTGTCTTGATGAGTGAGGTTTAAGGCATCAAACTGTGCATTAGGGTTTTCTGATATTCATGTAGAACCAAAGTCATCATGACTTTTAAAATGTGTAAATTTTACTACTACTGGAATGTGGGAATGTCGTTGAGAAAATGTAGAACACTCAAAACGTGCACATTATTATTATTATTATTATTATTATTATTATTATTATTATTATTATTATTATTATTATTATTATTATGTCAGAAACAACTGAAAACAACCATGGAAAGATGCGATCTTATGAATCTGTGCTATTTCTTTGGCTATGTGATCCATTTTTACATTTTTTGCTTATTCAGTTTATGTAGTTCTTTAAAACACTCTATATTGCACAATCCTTATATTTATTTATTTATTTATTTATTTATTTATTAAAACATAGTAATGGCTAAACATGGTACATTTGGTAGTTTCTTTCATTAACCAAATTATTACTGGAAACTATTTATATTAACTACTGTTTCAACTGATTATTCTGTAGCATTCTCATTCCCACTAAACTATAAATATTAATTTAATTAGATTTTTTCTGTTCTGCAATTTTTTTACCCTTTCTGATCAGAAGGTGTTGATTAATTTTTCATGTTAGAACCCCTGTTAGTCAAGCTGACTGTAATATAAATCACAATTAATATTAATTAATTTCAATTAATATTTCAGGAGAAACAGCTGTTCTGTAAGGAGATTTTCATACACAGTAATAATTATGGAAGGAGTCTTCAGTGTCAGAGTTTTTTATTAGCAGGTTTTATTAGCATTTTGTTTTGTTTTCATTTCCAGAGAAAGAAGAAACTGAGGGGGAAATTGTGTATCTGTATATATGACATGATAGCAGAAAGTAATTTATCTTGTTAATGGCTTAAAATTAAATGATGTACTATAGCGTAAATGATAGGAATAGGAATAAATGTTTTACTGTGACGGGCTGCAGTAAAGTATCATACAGTAGCATACAGTATCAAAAATGGTTGTTTATGTAACAACCTCAACAGCGACCTCATTTCCCCTCTCATCGGTCCAACCACTCAGCATTCAGCATCGCCAGTATAATATAACTGACCTGATCATCTGTCATCATCTGTACCTGTTTTTCACTGGCTCATGCCTTAAGGTAAATGCTTTTTAAAAAAACATGAAACTTTACTGTATATTGTTATATGATTAACTTTGGTGTGGTACTAGTAATTCCACATTGAGTTACACAACGTCACCCCACTGTCATTGATTTGTTTCTAATAACTGCACCTCCCCAAGTGTTTTATTCCTGCCTTATTCCCAATTGTTCCTTATTTACTTACTCATTCATTTTTCATCCTCCGCATATTGTCAGTGAGAAGGCCAGCACTTATTTGCAAACATTTACGAGCAGTCCAGCAGTCGGTTTGCTATAAAAAAAAAAAAAGACATGGAGCAATTCACACATACTCTATTTTCTTCAGTATAATGGGAAAAATCCTTAAACCCTTCAGTTTGCTGCCAATCATCACACAGACCAACAACACAGCAAGTGATTATAAGCTGAGCTTGTTACTTAATTAGCCTGTAAATTTCCCACAGATCAGTGCACAGCAGGTGACCTGGAAGGATTCGGAGCTCACGGCTTGACCGTTTAACATCAGACCCACGAGAGGCGGCTTGGCACATACAGACAGAACTGACACTAAACGCTGACCTGAGACCTGAACGTCTGTGATTAATTATTATTAATGAAATGAGGAAATCTGGAGTGCATTAGTAACACTGGCTGATCAGGGATTGATGTGATTTAATAAAAAATACTAATTTGTCATTAACATGCGTGCTCTTTTAGGTTGAGTGGCTTTTTATTTATTTCTCATTTTTTTCAAATATCCTAAAAAAAAATAAACAGACATATTGTCAGTGACAAAGCCAGCATTCATAATCAAGTTGAACTGTTATATTTGTACCACAGTGGAAGTAACGTGGTTGTTTATTTACAGCCTACAAAATTGCATATGAGCTCATATTGTACAGTACATTGAGTAAACTGGAAAAGGCGTTTATGACCAATGCATTAAGACTTTGAACCTAAAAGATGGCACAGTAAGCATCCAGTCTGTCATTGCCTCAACCTTCATCCTTTATTTATTTATTTACTTTACTGAATATGACGCATGAGCTTGAGAAGGCCCTGAACCCTTTATAATTATTGCTCTTTCTATTACTAAAGTCAGGAAGTGTTTCCCTTAAAAGGAGGACCATCTCTAAAACAACCCAGTGCATTACGCAAAAAAAAAAAAAAAAAAGACAGAGAGATAAAGAGAGAGGGGAAAAACACCCGAGGGGGGTAGGAGTACTGGATATTATTTAAGTGTTCTTGTAAGCCTTCTAAGATATTAATGTTGCAAAGCTACTTATGAATATTTAAGAACATAAAAGGCAGATAGACTCATGTGGCCAGGCTGACCACAACTCAACGGGGAGCGCATCCCCTGGACGTCCATGATGGATTTTAAACACGATAAAAACAATCATAGTGTTTATGGCATTAAAGGAGAGAATGGAAAGAGAGAGAAAGAGCGAGAGAGAGGCGAGGCTTCCTAAAAGCCTCGGGCTCTAAGCGGTGTAAATAAACCTGACTGCTCACTGACCACAACACATCCAGCTGAGTTATCGACTCGTGCAATTAAAAGCCGAAACAAAGATCACGCTTTTAAAAAAAAAAAAGAAGAAGAAGAAAGAAAAAAAGGGCCTGGTGACTATTTTACTGTAAGGAAAATAAATCAGATACTGAGGATTTGTTTTTGTTTACTTCAGAGATGTTCAATTCATAAATGACTGATTTAAATACTACTTATGTTGAGCTTTATTACTTACATTTTACAGCAGTGAATACAGAATGTTTTAATTACCTTCACATTTCCAACAGCTGAGTTTTTCTCTATTTAAATGTGAAACATTTCTAACAAAATGGCAGGATTTTCTGTGTTTGACATTTTCCTTATATACGTCGAACTGTTTAAGCATTTTCCCTCATAACCTATAGATTGCAAAATGCTCACTGTTCAATAAGCCAAAATGAACAAAGACATCAAAAAAAAAAAACACATTTGTATGAGTTAGAACACTGTGCCTCAGGTACGAGTATGGAAGATTGAAATGGAAGTGCATACACAATTCCTGATGGAACCGATCTGACCGATCCCACCTACTCCCCAAAGGATTTTTGACTAATTCTGTCCAATCCATCTGCTCCTCGAGGAATTCCGACCAAGCCCACCACTCACGAAAGGGTTTTGACTAATCCTGCCTGCTCCCAACAGAATTCTGTCTAACCCTGTCTGTTCCTGTAGGAATTCTGACAAATCTCACCCTCTCCCCAAAGAATTTCTGCCTGATCCTTCCAGCGTTTAATAGAAATCTGTCCAATCCTCGTTGTTCCTTGGAATTCTGACCAATCCCATCCTCTCCCAAAACATCCTGCCTGATCTTAACAGAATTCTGTGCTTTTGTTTCTCAAGGAATTCTGACCAATCCTGTCTCCTCCTCAAGGAATCGTGACCAATCCCAACCCCTTCCCAAAGGATTTAGAGTAAAGATGCTTGTTCTCAAAGAAATTATGTTTAATACTGTCTGTCCTGAAGGAATTCTCTCTGTTTTGACTCATACCTAAAGGAAGTATGGTCAATCCTGCCAACTCGCCATTTTTTTTCTATTGAAATTAATCTTTATTTTTTTTAAATAATATATAAAAGTATATATACTTTTTTTTATATATAGACCTTTTAAAAAACTGGCTCAATGACTATTTAAGCTTGAGGACACAAATCAGACACTTACTGTAGGCTTCTGTATGTCTACGAGATTAAGCGTGTTTCTACTTATTAATGAATGCTAGAGTATGAATATACAATATAAAGAATTAATAGAGTCTATAACAAAATTTATTATTTACCTTTAATGGCTGTAAAAGTATGTAAAAGGATGTTTCTTTTAATTAAATGTGTTAATTGTGTTAAAAAATTTATTAAAACCCTACTGCTTTATGTCAGTTTTCATTATGACATATTCATCACTGTATCTTAATTGTACCAAAATAGCATTGTATACAATATATTTATACATGTAATTTATTTTAATTTAATTTGTGATTAGTCCTTTAAGCTAAAAATATACTAACTTTTGTTTTAATATTATTTTAGTGTATTTTAATGGCCCTAGATCTTACATTGTAAGTTTTTTTTTTTCCTTCTTTTATTTGCTGGTCAGTTATATGGCTCCATTTCTCACATGCAGGTCACATGAACCTTTTGTTCCTTCAAACAGTGCACTAAAGAGCGCTCGATTTAAGCCACTCCACCCTAACAGATGCCCGCATGGTTCAGCACAGAGGTAAAATTGTACCTAAGAGGCTCTTCAAGAGATGCACCAGGATTGAGGACTGACTGAGGACTGAGGTGACCCTCCAAATATGTAGCCTGGCTTTCACTGAATATAGGTTGAACTACTGACAGCATAATTCAAATATTTGGATAGAAGCTAGACATTTGTGTAAAATATTACAGAAGAAATGAAGAGATAAAATAAGGCAAGACTTTGGCCCTAGTCATAACAAACTCTGCTTTTAGAGTTTTAAAGTTTAATGAACTTATACAGGTTCCTAGCAGCTCCTTATCTGAAATAGCATATCAAAGGAATACAGTTGTTTTTAACTCTCAGTAATGGCTGTGAGGGTGTCGGTGGAAGTAAGCCTGACTACATCCTGCTTTTAATCCATCACTTACTTTTGTAAGCTCTAGGTTTTAATGGGGTCAATACAGAATTCCTAAATTACTATACTCCACTGTATGACAATTAATTTTCCAAAATAGATATACTTTTCATCGAAACAAGCACCTTAAGTCTTTTAGAGTCTAAATCTTTGAATGTAGCAGATACGATGGGTAATTAACCCTTTGGGCAACTGTGGGCAGCACCATGACCTGACTAATGGCCTGATGAATTTTTAAGCACAGACAAGAGGGATAATGCAGTACTAATCCATTAGCGCTAAGTGTGTGTGTGTGTGTGTGTGTGTGTGTGTGTGTGTGTGTGTGTGTGTGTGTGTGTGTGTGTGTGTGTGTGTGTGTGTGTGTGTGTGTGTGTGAGCGAGCGTGTGAGTGTGTGCGTGCGTGCATGTGTGTGCGTGTGTGTGTGTGTGTGCGTTTGTGTGTGCGTGCGTGTGTGTGTGTGTGTGTGTATGTGTGTGATGAGCAGATACAAGAGCTCCTGAAAGGTAGACTAGAAATAAAGGCACCCTCTCAAAATACAGTGGAAGCAGTGAAACTTCTGAGCAAAACATTTAGCAAAATAGTAAGCAAGAAACCAAACCAAACTGAAAAATACCAATTGCCATTAAACTGGTATAGGATGAATGCATTCTTATCATTTTAAAATATTTGATAAAGATGGGGCGGCACGGTGGTATAGTGGTTAGCACTGTCGCCTTGCACCGCCAGGGTCCAGGTTTGATCCCCAGTCAGGCTCGATTCCCGTCTCTGTGTGCATGGAGTTTGCATGTTCTCCCGGTGCTTGGTGGGTTTCCTCCGGGTATTACAGTTCCCTCCCACAGTCCAAAGACATGTAGGTTAGGCTAATTGGCATTTCCAAATTGCCCGTAGTGTGTGTGTGTGTCTGTGCCCTGTGATGGATTGGCACCCTGTCCAGGGTGTACCCTGCCATGTGCCCTAAGTCTCCTGGGATAGGCTCCAGGCCCCCCGTGACCCTGAATACAGGATTAAGCGGTATAGATGATGAGTGAGAGAGTGATAAAGATGGTGATAATGATAATATTACAGCACTCATGATCCCAGCCCTGTTCTTTGTCCTCTTTAAATACAGATGGAAAATGGAATAAAGTGTTCAACACTGAAAGTGGAATTTAGCAGTAAGAAGATTTAAAAAGCAGTTCAAGCAAGCAGGGTGTTTTTTTTTTCATAATACAGATCAGTTGTTGTTGACGTAAACTGTCCTTTCATGCTTCCATGCTACCCTTATATCATATAACATGCTAGTCTTATAATAATGATCAAATGCATGGCATAAAATTTATATCCGTGTTCAAAGCATCTAAGAAGGCCTGGCGTGCTATGGTCCATGAGGTCACAAAGAGTCGGACACGACTTAACGACTAAACAAACAAACATACACTGATCAGCCATAAAATTAAAATGCAAAACATTAAGCCCAATATTGTGCAGGTTCCCCTTTAGCCACCTGGGAAGCTCTGGCCCCTTGGGCATGACTCTGGAGGTGTCTGGCACCGGGACGTTAGTGGTGGATCTACTGCTGTGGGTTGTGGGGTGTGTCCTCCATGGATTGGATTTGTTTGTCCCTTTGAATCCCATTGCTGCTCAGTTAGATTTGGATCTGAAGAGTTTGAATCTGAGACAACAGTCTTCAGCTCTTTGACCGAATGCAATGCACTGGGTGTCCTGATGCCTATAAAAAATAAAAAAAATAAACAGCATTGGCTTTTCTGTGGGATCGGACTGGACAGGCTGACCTTTGATCCTGGATTAAATGAGCCTCGAGTGCCCATGATCCTGTCACCGGTTTACTGGTACGTAATTGATAATCAATGTTATTAAATTCACTGGTATATCAGTGCAATAACAAATGTATTCATTTAAAACTTATAGAAATGAATCTACTGAAAATTTACTAACACCTTCTGGCCAATCAGAATGGAGAATTAAACATCATTGTTCACAGTAAAATCCCCAGTGTTGATTTAACACTTTCAATATGAGTCCAACTGGGCCGATATAAACATCGTAGTGTGTTAATTCAACACTGGGGAATTATGTAAATATGGGTAAATATGTTAGAAAGCACATTTAAAAAATGACTTTCAGTGATGGCAAACTAAATAATATACACACTTACATCACAGAATTATATTCTTTCCAACCTATGTATCCAATAAAAGAACGAAGAAAAGAGGGCATAGCATACCACTACAGTATTTTCTTTTAAAATGGTACTGATTCAAAGAAATATTGCACATTGTAAGATTTAATCAGCAATCCAAATACAGTGGAACCTCGGATTGCGAGTAACGTGGTTTACGAGTGTTCCGCAAACCGAGCAAAGAGATTTTTAATAATTTTTTTATCCGGAAACCGAGCAAGTATTAGTTTACGAGCGCCGAGTATCATTTATCACGCATGCGACTCTTATTTTGACACCGAGCGTCACTCTCTCACCTTCCCCCCCTCGGCTTCGCAAACACACAGAAACTCTGCTCTTCTCTTATGAGTGTGCGCTCGCAATTTGACACCGGCACACACACACACGCACAGACGCTCTCTCGCCTTTTCGCCCCCCCCCTCAGAAACACACAGAAATTCTGCTCTGTCGCGATTCTTTTCAAAGGTAAGGTGCTGGTTCATTTGTTTGTTTGTTTTTACAGCAGTGATTCCTTTAGTATGCGCTCACGTCAGGTCAGAGAGATTTCTTTTCCCCTGTTAAAACGGTGTTTCCGTTGTGTGTGTGTTTGTTGTGAAACTTAAAAATGATTCCCTTAGTATGCGCTCATGCCAGTGTCAGAGATTTCTTTTTTCCCTGTAAAAACTGTTTCCATGTTTGTGTGTGTGTCCGTTTGTTGTGAAACTTAAGTGATTCCTTTAGTATGCGCTAACGCCAGTCTCACTTTTTTTCCGTTAAACCGGTGTTTCCGCTGTCCGTTAATATACATGCCACACACACATACACACAAACACAGCGTGTGCACGCACCAATGGAAACACTTATCTGTAAGGATTTATTTGTACTTTTTTTTAAGGTAAAGTGCAGATTAATTTGTTTTATTTTCATTTTATAGATTGTATTAATTATTTCATGTATTTATTTTTGGGGCTGTGGAACAAATAATTAGAGTTTTCATTATTTCTTATGGGAAATGATGATTGGGTTTATGATTGTTTTGGAATACGAGCCCACTTCTGGAACGAATTATGCTCGTAATCCAAGGTTCCACTGTAGAAAACATTTGTACAGTATGCATGACTGAGTTTATCAGTGGCGTAATATGCATTCAAACAATTAATCCTTACTTTGATTTGTTGTTGTATGGGGGCAACTTCAATCATGAAATACAAACACATGCTCTCACACACTTAATGATTAAATATAGATTTTATATACTGATAATCTAAAACAATGGATTATGGGCTCACGTGTTGGAATTTCCCATTCTCTTCCTGCGTTTCCTCCAGGGTCTCTTATTTCTAAAGTCTATTGTTGAGACTTTTTTTAGCTAGGTTTCTTCAGTGTGGATAGGCTTGAGATCCACCATGACCCTGACCAGGATAAAAGGATTGCTGAAGATGAATGACCGACTGGACAGAGACCGAGACATGTATGCAAACAAGAAACCATTACAGTAGTGTATTTACAAAGAAAAACTGTAAGTGTAAATTCAACATTGAAAATGTCTTTATTATTCAGTTTTAACCACACACACACACACACACACACACACACACACACACACACACATGTGACCTCCCGCTCACGCTCTTCTCAGCTGATGTGAGCAGAAGACCATAAGAGCAAAACACCCCGATGAGGCTCGGCGAAAAAGACTAATGGGTAACATCAACACACTACAGCGGTTCGAGCAAGGAACGCCACACCTGCTGACACCGATGCATTCTCCCACCTAAATGCAATACAACTATGTGTGAGAAATATGACTGTCCACAGCTATCTGCACACATCGCACTCCTGGCTATGAGTTTATCTTTAGACAGTTTGTGTGTGTGTGTGTGTGTGTGTGTGTGTGTGTGTGTGTGTGTGTGTGTGTGTGTGTGTGTGTGTGTGTGTGTGTGTGTGTGTGTGTGTGTGTGTGTGTGTGGATGTCTACAATAGCCCTGGCAAGTGCTACACATCCGAAACACACACGGAACACGACTCAGTAAATGATGGCTGTGGGCAAACGGGGGGCAACTGTAAACTCTGTCTCTGGAGATGACCTAAAGCAGTGGGTGATAGATATGTGTTTTGGCTCGCCTCTGGGAGAGGGAGCATGCTTATTTACACAGAGCACCTCTGGGTGAGGAGTAACACTCACACACACACACACACACACACACACACACACACACACACACACACACACACACACACACTTTTCAAAAAAAAAAAAAAAATACCTGCAGACACAACTATTTCTCAGACAGTACATATGATGCTAGATACTCCCTCTCTCTCTGTCACACATAGTGAGGGAGAGATATTTTCACATATATTTCCAGATAATACTATTAACATTTCACTCTAATATTTATACTGTATATTTACAAAAATATTAAATTTAAAAATGTAAAATATATAAATATATCACATTGATTATGCAGAATAACGGAACATAATTCTATGACTAAAAACTTCCTTTATTTTTCTATATAATCCCTGCTACACTAATGCATTCATCCCAGCGTTTCATTAGTGCTTGGATACCATCAAGGAAGAAGGTTTTCTCAGTACGCCAGAGCCAAAAAGCCATGATCAGACTGCCTGCTTCATGCCTAAAAACGCTGGCCTCCCAGGAACTCCTTTAATAATTCAATCATGCGTAAATGTCTTGGATGGTTTAATGTGCAAGATGTGCAATAGTGTGTACAGTTTCCACAAACAGATGCATCTCTTCTGCAAGTTGAACCCAATGAATTGTTCACAGGAACGACTACAGCGGGCTCTGAGTACGTCCTACAGTACGTCCTTCACAGACGCACCATTCAAATGTTTTACTGCGGTAAAGAGTCTCGTCACCAGACTGTGCTTGAGGTCTCGTGCAGTACAATCAGTTTTACGTGATGAAATTCATCACAAGTCCCAGTTTGACACGAACGCAGCTCGGGTATAATAAAAGCGTATAGAAAGCACAGAAGTTGTAAAAGTCATGTTTCATTCGTCACAATGTTGTGGCTCTACAGTTTTCATGTCACCAGACTTTTAATATTAAAACACTATTATAGTAATGGCACTTACTATTTCATAAAAGCAGACAGATGGACAAATTTTGCTTGATCAATTCCAGTTTCATGTTAGGGCTACATCCTGAGAGTGAAATATAGTTCACGACAGTATGAATCATTGACATCATTTTCTCATTATAATTAGATTCTTTGAAATTTACCACTCATGATTTAACAATATACATTGCATGATTCTAACAGTCTGACTTCAGGCCCTTCCCTGTATACACTCTATAATTAGCTTTGTAATTGAAGCCTAAAAATGAATAAGGGTCCCAAACCTGTTCCATTGCTCCACTGTGAAAAGTGAATACTGTTTATAGCTATTTTACAGCCCAGAAATCTATGATCATATTCATAAGCATCAGCTTGTGTAGTAAAATGAGAGCGGTCAATTCCTCAGCATATTGGATAATCTATATTCTCCTTCTTCACTCCTTCATGGGTCAGGTTTTATTGACAGCTTTACCTGAGCAGCTTGTCGTTGAGGGCTGTTTTAAATAAACAGTGCAGTATGTACTGTATCTACACCAGTGGGCGCCAATCGGAGATCAGCGGTGCAGATATGTCACCAGACTGAACGATTGATGTTAAAATCTGGCCATGGTTTAAGCGCTTTAACGATGTACCATGGCAGCTGGTGTAGAAGTTCTTGGCATTTAGCCAAGCATTTATTTAAACAATAATTTTGCTGAAGGAAACTCATCTGACCAGAGGCTAAATACTGTACATGACTAGAGACATCACATGGATGAGGTACAGTATGTGAAGACACAAGAACATGAGATAAAACCACCCCATTTTTTTCCCCCATTTTCCAGAATCCACCCCCCCACCCTTATGACATCATAAGGGAGAAACGAAGTAATTTGCATAGCACCCAGCTTGGTGCTTAGTGCTGCCCTCATGAACTACTTTTGCTATGCACCGTTGTGATTATCTTGCTGGAGCAGCCTGTGCAAATAGCAACATGACACAGTTAAGAGCAAAGTCAGTACTCGCACAAACTGTACAGTCAGTGCTCGGTTGTAGGCTGCACAAAAGAAGATTAATTAATTATTCATTATTAAGGATAGTGCTGAATTGTCAACGTCTTGGAAGAGGCGTGGTTTGGGGAAAAAGCAATCATGGATAGCTGTAACTTAAACTTAAACTCTTGGTGAAGTAGAAAATGAAAGTAGAAATCACAGCTATGTGTAATAGTGAAAGTAAGAGCTTTTTCACGTACAAAAACACCCGTAAGATTGGACAGTGGGGGCAATGAGAAAGGTCATGTGGTCTGATTGATCCTATACCAGAGTGACAGGTGCGTCAGGGTAGAAGAGAAGCGATGCACTAATCATGCATCATTCCAAGTGCACAAGCCCCTGTAGGGAGCTTCAATTGGTCTAGGCTTTGCAATGATATGTGGCAATAAAATGAAGTCAGCTGATGACCAGAATGTACTTAAATAATAATGTGACCTTTATGTTTATGATTCTTGAATGTTTAAAGATAAATAGACACAACGGTCTTTAGTTCTTGTTAAAAGTGGTAATATGAAAAGGAACAACATAAAAACTGAATTGACTTAAACTAATCGATAACGGTTAGGCATCTTAATATTAGTTGAATTCTAAACAAATGTAATTTTGAGAGCTCTTTGGACTCTACCAAAGTTCAAGGACTTTACCCTTCTAAAGAACCTTTTATTTATTCATGATAAACCGGCTGTCGCTGTAGAAACCTTTTAAGACTCAGTCTAAAGAACACTTAACAGTTCTAGATGTGACTTTAATCAAAAGATTATATATTTATAAGAATTAACAAGATGCTACTAAATACTAATAATCTTAAGGCTCGACAGGATGCTACGAGGTGCATTTAAAGGACAGTGGAACTCACTTGGGAGAAAAAATGCCTTCATTTTATCTTCTGGTCAATCATCCATGTGGCATTTGTTTCCCAACACAACCTCGCTGTCACTCGTTTAACCTTTCGACCACCATCTGAATCTGAAATTCCTGACATTCAAGTTTATACAAATGATGCTGTGTGACAGCCGACGAGTCAATTACCTCATGTGGCAGTTCTTCATGGCACCAGGGGCCTGTCATTGGTGCAGTCATGCTTATAAGTTTCTAACTCATGTGACCTGACTGCCTCACCAACTCCGCTCTCCTTTCTCGTTCTGTCCATGACCAGATTTCCCAAACCCACCACTGTATCGAGATCGTCAGAGCAATCACAGAGTGTTTCGAGCGATCGCATTTTTTACCGGATAATGATTATCTTTAAAGATTTGGCAAACTCTTTACTGGTCTTATCAGTTATGTCTGAAGATCGGAGAATAATTATTGAAAAAAAATCCAGTTCTTTTTTTTTAAATCCGGTGTATCTGAGAAGCGAGGTTCCTCAAGTGACTATCCTAAGACTGCTATCGATTCACAGCAATTACAAACAAAATCGAAAGGTGATTTATTTGCTCGGGAATCATTTCAATATCAAAGAAAAGTCGCGTCCGCTAGAGACCCCATCAATAAACTACCCACCGCTTTCTCCCCCTCATCCTTTCCTTTCTTCTCTCCGTTCTTGTCCATTCCCTACAGAGGCAATCATTCTACAAGATGTCAATACAAGCAGTCGAGCACAAAAAAAAAAGGCCAGCCGATTGAGATATTTGAATTTTTTTTTTCTTTTCTCCCTTCCAACACCCCCACCCTCACCTCTTCCTTTCTCTTTTTTTCGCAGTTAATTAAGTCACCAAGAGGCTGTCAGGGATAATTTTCAAAGCACAGACCCAGTCGTGCTTGACATTTGATAATATTGCGCTCCATGCTGATTGAAATTGATTTTGGACGCTCGGTATAGCCGGGGCCTTTTGACAACTCCCAGCCTATAAACCCAAGGACAAGGGCCCCCACTTGGCACACCAGCTCATGTCCCTGCGAGTGATGGGAGGCTGGGAGTTTGAGTTAGGGAGGGGAGGCAATGGGACTACGAAAGCCATCCTGGGCCATCAGGGGTCATGGATCTGGCAACCCGCAATGTCTAATAAATCAGCAGCTCAAATAAGCAGCCAGGATCTCTGTCTCTCTAAGTCAGAATTTGAATCGCAGAGAAACCAAAGGAAACCCTGACTCCATATTCTCACGAATGCAACTAATGATCCATGCCATTATTACAGCAAACACACTATGAGCAAGTAATTAAAGCTTTGCCCTCCTCAGAGTTCTTATGCTTTCCAGGGCTTAATCAATGGATAAGAAAAAAAAAAAAAGATTCCTTTTATAAAAAGTGACTGTAAAATCTTAGAGAAATGTTGTAATCACATGTAAGATACAATACACTCATTATCTACTGTAGATCAAATTACGATCCAGTGATCTTAGGGTCCTACAGAACTCCAGTATAATTAAAGCTGTAAATCAGTTGAATGCTGATCACCGGTAGCTGAAACGCACTTCATCTACTACGTACATACTGTACTGTAATACATCATGACTGATGCTCTCACCGAGTAGTTTAAGAAAGTGCAGTGACAGGCTACTCAACTGAGCTAACTTTATTATCGACTTCTGAGAGCTCCTTCATATCTAGTGTGTGTGTTTAGTGGCAGATTTGTGTCTTGTTTCCTCCATTAACTCTCCCCGGTGACTACGCCTAGCTCATATTTTTACTATCTGGGCCATCCGTGTTTGTTCAATTATAACGCTGGCATTCTTCTGATCTTTTAGGGTCCTAACCCGCTTTTTGCTAATCGCATTTTTCCGCCCCAGGCTATTGAAAACTGTAATGTTCGTTGACAAAATTGCTTAATTATTTGTCTTCCTTTCTAGTATTCACAAGTGACTTCCGTCAACCCCCAGGCTTCCTGCTTGTTAGTATGGCCTACATCAAGACCCATCAGGGCCGATCACGGTCACCAAATTAATGTTTTCACAGACAAAATGATGTCCAACCTGATTTACCATCTTCCCTTCATAACTAAAAGGTATCACTGATTCCATATTGAAACTCATTTATTAATATTTTCCTGTTAATTTTCCACCTTAATCCAAAAGCATAGTCAGCTCAATCTGTGTAGCATTTTTTTATATACATCACAGGGGGAAAAAAGCATTATTGAAAAGCATTGTAAAGTCTTAATTCTTTAAATATTTTTTTCCGTAATTTGTCACCCATGTTTAGTTCTTAATCCATATATTCAACTTGTAAAGTAAATAAGCACAGAATATGATAGATAGATAGATAGATAGATAGATAGATAGATAGATAGATAGATAGATAGATAGATAGATAGATAGATAGATAGATAGATAGATAGATAGATAGATAGATAGATAGATATTAATAAGCCTTAGCAATAAACACTCATTCCCACTTAAGCTTCTTCTTTTTTTATTGTGACCAAGACAAAAAAAAAAAAAAACAGCCAAAAAAGACAAAATCGTTTATAATAAAGCAGTAGAGATGGTAGGTGTGGACAGGAAGAGAAAGGAGAGCGGGGTTGGTGAGACAGTCAGGCCACATGAGTTAGAAACTTATAAGCATGACTGCACTGATGGCAGGCCCCTGGTGCCATGAAGACAAAAACAGTTTGTCATGTTACCAAGGTGCCAAAAATGAGCAAACTGCTCTGTACTGAAGATGGCGAAAAATAGTGGTGCTGTGACAAAGGCTACTTGCACATCACAAGCCATGTTGCTCAAATATGATTTTTTATTTTTTTTGGTCAGATCAGATGTGCATGTCATGACGGTTCACGTTCATAATTACTGTACAAATCATTATTATTGTGAATGTGTGTGTCCTCTGAAATTGTCTAACTAATCATTTATTTTAAACAAAAGATTTTAAAAAGCAAAACATATGCTTAGCATTTTGTTCTGGAGGACGGCAAGCAGTCAGTCAGCTGTACAGTATTTATTGAGGTCCAGACACGTTGCTTTAGCTGTTTTAAGGGCTGTTTCCAGCTCTGCTATGAAATCCCCTCATTGCTGGTGCTGATTGACATCATTGAGCGCCCAAGACATGCGCAGAGGCAATGAATTCCGATGTGCTTGTTCTCATTCAAGTCGTATGACGGCATATCAGAAATGTATCTGATCTAAAACCAGGTACAAAAGTGATTCAGATCTCAGAGAAACATCAGATTCGTGTTTTCAGACAGCCCTAAAAAATGTATCTATGTCGCTTTAGGGTAAAAAATTGGAATTAAGTCACGTCAGGCTGGTAATGTGAATGCAGCCAAAATACTGATACTGGAGACTCCTCACCAAAGAGTTTTTTTTTTTTTCATTTCAATCAACTATACAAACATGATGAGCAAAAAATTGCAAATTTTGGGAGTTCTACATTGTTGCGACATCATTCCCATATTCTGGTAGTGGTGAAAATGTACATTATAAAAATAATGATGTTTTGTTCGGACATATCCGAAAACCCAAATGCATGGTTTGAAGTCTGCAGCCTCCCTGACGACTGGCAAGGCTTCCATATAAGCGCTTTTTTTTTTTTTTTATTGTTAATCATCATTGACCTACTGTAAGCTGTGTTGCTGGCACAGATCTGTGTTTCTTGGGTTTTAAAGGTGTTAATATAAATATATCATTTACTTAACAGTTGCTCTTAGAAAAATGATTCAACAGAAAAATAAAACTAGTATTTGGTATGAGAAAATTTTGGGCTCCACAAAAACCCACATTTAAGCATCTACCACTTGACTTTATGTAATTATTAATTACTTACTCAGTACATAATCAGCGAAAATAGAAAAGTGATTTATAGCCAATGAATAAGGAATAAAAGAGAACTGTTCTCGTTTATAAGCTAGTAAGCTTTACTTACTCTAACCCCAAACTTCACTTTGCCTAAAATATATTACATACCTGTATGTGATTTAACCTTAGGGTAAACTTTAATGTGTGATCCCAAAGGGAACTTCCATCTGGATGAGTTGGAACAGAAACAGACTCAAGGTCATCTGCACATTTTTATGGTTTAAGAACACTAAATAATGGGCTCCATGGACAAAGCTGACAAACCCTGAAATGTTGACGAGCTTGTCTTTGTAAAGCCAAACACAGGAGGATGTGAGACAACTGATCAATCGGTTTCATACTGAGAGAGAGAGAGAGAGAGAGAGAGAGAGAGAGAGAGAGAGAGAGAGAGAGAGACATAAGGACAGGGAGAGAAAGAGAGGGAGGGAACGAGTCGTCCAGCACTATTAACCTCTGGCCCTCGTGTCCTTCCAGACATCACGGCTGTAGTAATTAGGGACTCAATCCCTCTCGCATGTATCACTTACCCTGCCGTGTCAGTCAATAGAGCCGTGACAGATTCATTAAGCTGCTGCCCTGCAGCTCCGCCAGCCAAACGGCCCCATAAACTATTTCTAACAGGACGGTACAAATTGGAGCGGGATGATGTCGGGGACGGCGGCTAGAAGGTTGGGGGGGGTAGAAAAAGAAAGAAAGAAAGAAAGAAAAAACAGCTCAAGCTACAATTAGCATTGATCAGTGGCTAGGAAAGGGTGTGATCCCTTGTCATTGCGTGTGTGTTTTCCAGTGAATGATCAATGCTAATTGTCATTTGAGTTTTTTTCAGGTTGACGAGACAGCTAGATGGTAGGACGTTCTACAAGGAGAGAGTACAGCAGGAGAAATGAATGTGCCACACACACACACACACACAACACACACACACACACACACACACAAGCACAGTTAGAGGATGTTGGCATCATTAGTTTCTTAGCTTTTGTTTACCTCCCTATAATTTCTTAATCTCTGTCTGTGACACACATACACCCCCGCCCCCCGACACACACACACACACACACACATAGGCACATGCACAGCGGTGGATGTATTAATTTTACCAAACACTGACAAACATCCTGCTTTAATTATAGATGAGTTTTTCTTGATGTTGCTGCACTGATTGCTCCGTCTTAATTAGTCAATTCTTTACCTCATACACAATGTGCAATTAAACACAACAAGTTATTACCTCTGTCAGCCAGACCATTAGTTGTTTGTGTGTGTGTGTGTGTGTGTGTGTGTGTGTGTGTGTGTGTGTGTGTGTGTGTGTGTGTGCATGCTTGCTCACTGCCAGCAGGCACACATTTAGTTCTACTACAGATAATATACGGGTGCACCATGCAACTCCATTTTGCTTTAAATACAAAATCTAAATGCCAGTCCCCAAATGCTCGGCGCGCTAAGATTTTATTATATTATGCAGAGAAGCAGCACGTAAAACAGCTTCAAAATTAAAACTGAGCTCCAAATGGGTTGCAGGAGCAGTTTGGCTCGAGCAGGTCCAGCACTGGTGCTCCGCTTTGGAAACAGCGAGACGCAGATTGTCCAGGAGGCCCCTGTCGATTGCTATTATAATTATTCACCACCTTTTAGTTGATTAACTTCTAATTGCTGCTCGGGTTTATAATACTCCCGCTCTGGTCATTATAGTTATTGCCTGCCATAATTACCGGTAATGTTCTTTTCAAGACACACTCGTGATAATTGCCTGTAGAGAACGGTTGTTTTTGGAGGGTGACGCCGTGCCTGGAATCTTTGCACTTCACCTACTGCTAATCATTTTCGATTTTTGGGGATGATGATTTAAGCTCCAGCTTCAGGTGTCGCGAAACAGGAACGAGGTCTTTAGCATTTACAGAGAACTAAAATTCCTATCATGAATGGTGCTACGATATGGAAGGCTAATTATGGTGGGAAATGATTTTTCAGTGTGTTGTAGCTACAGCGGAAGATAATGGAAAGAAAAAGTTCTTTAGGGGAACGTCGCTTCGACGTCATCTATGTTTGCAGGGTGGACTTTTTTCTTTCTGCACTTACTGTAGCAGAATTTTATTTGGGTTTCTTAAACTTTTTGTAACCAGAGACTGCAAACAATTAACTGCAAAGTGAATTCCATACACCACATCACTAATCAATATAACAGCTATGATGGTAGTGAGTGCTGATTTCAACCACCTTAACACAATGAAATTTAAAGAGAAAGATCCAGGCATTAAGGACTCCTAAATTCCTGGACCCCTCATAG
The DNA here is from genome assembly GCA_011419295.1 of Clarias macrocephalus. Classification (NCBI taxonomy): domain Eukaryota; kingdom Metazoa; phylum Chordata; class Actinopteri; order Siluriformes; family Clariidae; genus Clarias; species Clarias macrocephalus. The sequence goes on from JAAGKR010004718.1 coordinate 46,958, forward strand.
TGACCTATGAATCATTCAAGCATAAAAAGGCATCTAGCTTTAGGCATGAGCCAGTGAGAATCAGGTGCAGATGATGACAGATGATCAGGCTGTTGATTAATATTCTGTTGATGATGAATGCTGAGTGGTTGAAACAGACGAGAGGGGAAATGAGGTTGCTGCTGAGGTTCTTACATTAAAAATAAAAAAAAAGGCATTTTTAAATTGCATTTAGACACTTTAGACACTTGGCAGCCTGTTTTACCAAAACACTTGTTTCCAATTTCATTAATTTAGTCTACATCATTTAATTGTATTTATTATGAAGACATGAGGGGAGGCTCAAGACTTTTGAACAGTACTGTAAGTCTTAACCTTGGTGTTTTTTTTTTTATCTTAGGTGGTAAGGGCTCTGATTTGGTTGAAATTTCCAAGGGGTATTTCTTTTGGTACAGTATGTTTAAATGATGTACACGTTAATTAAAAAGATGGTCACAAGAAGGTATCCGAAACAAAGGGATCCAGGTTGTTCTGACGGGACTTGAACTTTATATGTTCTTTGACCAAAATCGCAGTAAGTCTTAGCAAATTGTAGAACACTCAAGAAAAATCATAGCAGTTCTTGACAAATCTTGACACTGCATAGCAAACCATGAGCTGTCACAGGTACTCTTTAAGTAAATCCTGAAACTTCGCAGACAGTTTATGATGGTTTTGGTTTGAATTTGTAACATCAAAAGTGATTTGTGAGTGCAGCCATGGCCAGAAGTTTTCAGAATATATTAATTTTCACTCACCTTCATACATTTCAAGAAGGGTAGCAAAAAAGCCTCTTCTTTCCAGGAAAAACTTTTTTTTTTTTTTAAATACCTAAATAATACCTTCTTATGAACTAGACTGATATTCTGTAAAAGGTACAGGGCTTGGACTGCTGAGGACTGGGGTAAAGTCATTTTCTCTGATGAATCCCCTTTTTGATTGTTTGGGTCATCTGGAAAAAAGCTTGTCTGGAGAAGAAAAGGTGAGCGCCAACAGACCACTCATGTGTGAGGTTGGTTCTCAGCCAAGGGAGTGGATCCTCTCACAATTTTGCCTAAGAACACAGCCATGAATAAAAAATGGTAGATCCTCTGAGAGCAACTTCTCCCAACCATCCAAGAACAGTTTGGTGACGAACATTGCCAGCATGATGGATCATCTAGCCATAAAGCAAAAGTAATAACTCAGGACTTGGGGGACAAAACATCAAAATTTTGGGTCCATGACCTTAATTCCATTGAGAACTTGTGGTCAATCCTTAAGAGGCAAGTGGAAAAAGAAAAACCCACAAAGTCTGACAAACTCCAATCATTGATTATGCAAGAATGGGCTGCCATCAGTCAGGGTGTGGCCCAGAAGTTGATTGACAGTACGCCAGGGCAAATTGCAGAGGTCTTGAAAAAGAAGGGGCAACACTGCAAATATTGACTCTATGCATAAACCTAACATAATTCCCAATAAAAGTCTTTGACACCTCTTGCAATTATACTTCAGCATACCATAGCGACATCTGACAAAACGATCTAAAAACACTGAAGCAGCAGACTTAATATTTGTGTCATTCTCAACTTTTTTCTCAACATTTTGTGGCTAATACATAGCCATAGCAACTTCATAGGAAATTAACCTTGGGTGACGTCACAAGGTGTTCTCCCTAATTTAGTCGTAACCAGTTCCCACCAGACAGATACAGTGTGGACCATCGCGTGACACTGGCCAACTGCATCCACTGCTTAGGCGGTGTTGGGGACACGCTTGAAGGAAAGCACTACTGGCGCTATTACACCCACTTGCATGATCTCACAGATGGCACACATGATCACATGATTAATGAGTGTTGTCATGATCGATGTGAACGTTTTGCTGGATAAAAGCTAAACCTTGTCCTTATATAAATGCATGTGTAAGTGTAAGTAAAAATTATATGGTTCATGATCTTAATAGATATTATGGTCATTAGGTTATTTATTGTTTTTACTGTTATTTTATTTATTTATCTATTTATTTATTCCTCGGCTTGCTCATCAGGGACAATCTTTACATTTCATACAAACTTCAATAATTCTTTTGATTGCGTAAAGCTGCTTTGTTAAAAGCGCTATACAAATAAAATTAAATAGAATTGAAGTGAATCATTTCTTTTAAATGTTTGTTATATTCCTGGTCATATTGTTCATTGTTGATAAGCACTAATCACTTACCGTATATTATTCATCAATTAATTACAATATTTAAAATGTGGTTTAAATGCTAAATGGTTTCCTCTTCTTCATTTCTTAAAAGAACCCAAAGCTGGCTTATAAAAACCCCAAACCCGCTTTGGGGGAAGGAAGACAAAAACTCCTATTTTAAAGTTCATAATCACTTTCTCTATACATATAGTCGTGGATAATGTTATTTGTGTGCGACTGACCAAAGACCCCTCCCCTCGCAACTCTAATACACTCCACCTGTTCTCTTTCCAGCCCATTAGAGACAGGGCCAGACCTGGGAACTCTGCATGTTAAATCACTTAATCAAAGGCAATGGGTCGAAAATCTTGTTTTCTCTTCTTTTATTGGTTTCACTCCTGCAGACAAAGGCAGGCTGGGGGGAAAAAAAAGCATATTACCACTTCGCCCCAATAGCACATGCATTATCTTCTAAGCAGCTGCAAAAAGCCTATCATCAGCGTTGATCCCTCTGGGTAAAGGGGCGACTGTTTCCACCGATCATCCATTCAAACACCCCTCTCATCCTTCGTTGCTCCCTGCCGTCCCTGCACAGCGCCCTTCGCCCGCGCTGTCACTCGCTGTGGCATAAACGAATAGACCCTTTTAAGCTCAAACACCAGTGTTGTAATTCAAAAGTGACAAACTGAGGTGCATAATACTACTGGGTTGCCTTAATAAAGTTCTCGCCGAGGTAGCAGTCCTGAGGAGAAAACAGAGAGAGAGAGAGAGAGAGAGAGAGAGAGAACGACGGAGAGACTCATAGTTACTATCTCACACTATTGTGTACACTATATTTTTCTGAGATATGGTAAAATGCTATCGTCAAAGGGTTGCCACAGAGGACGATCCGATCCGCACATAACTTGGGACAGGTTTTACGCCGGATGCCTCTGTTCCGAGTAATGTATACATATAGTTTCACCGGAAACCTCAGTAGATATTCTCACCAGAAAGGCAAATATGTATGTGCGAAGATACTTTTTTGCTGTCATCCAGTATATGTAGGTCATATGTACAGTAAGTGCCTCTTGTAACATTTACAACACGTCTCCATCATGAAGAAAGTATACAATTGCAATTTACAATATTTCCAGAGAAGTGGAACCACTTGAAAAAGCAAGGGAAATATCCATCCAAAGAACCAAAAAAAATTTTTTTTTATTATTCTTTCACCATGATTTCACCATATAGGGATGAAACACTAGGAAATTTTACTGTACATTTTACAGTACTATAATAAACTACTTACCATAATACCATAATATAATATTAATATTATATTATAATATAATATTCCATAGTATTACTGTAGTACTTGAGGTAATACCATAGTAGGCACTTCAATGTGTACCAAGGTAGCTGTGTTTATACATACTAGTGGTATGGTACTGTACAGGCAGTACCATATTAGATATCTGCATGGTATAACTTTGGTAACCACCCAAGGAGTACCATGATATTCACCAAAGTATAATAGGTAATAGGTAAACAGTGATACCAGTTAGAATGGTACTATACTAAATAAATATTGTTATTATGATACATAAAGATGTATTACATATTTTTGACAATATCCTGGTCCCATAGTACCATAATATACTGTAGGACATGTACCATTATATTAAAGTATGTACTCTACCATGGCAATGCCATGTACATTGTGCATGTACTATATCAGCAGATAGACCATTTTCCAGTTTACTGTACTTTTCCAATTACTACTGTAATTACATCATGGTGGTCCATGTGGTCATGAGTGAAAGAACTGAGCAATGTGGATGTGGAGTTTACAGTTTAGTGCTCCTAGCTAATATAACATCAGAGGTGTTTCAAATGGTGGCCGATTGTGTCATATGGTTTGTTTTTTCACATTTTGTGTATAAAACCAACAGTGACTCAATTGGATGAAAAATTATTTGCAGATTTATATTTATTTATATTATCTAACAGTCCACTAGGGGCAAGTGGTTCAATTACTCAAATTCCATTATGTGGACGGTCATTGTGATGTCCTGGGCCCCAAACGCACCGAAGTCTCTGTGAACTTAATAAAGCGACAAAACTGATCTGAATCATTATTCGAGACGTTCATGCAGGTAAAATTCTGACATTTTCATATATTTGATATCCTCCCACACACACACTCTCAGTCTGACTTAAACATAAACTAAACATGCAGCTAAATTAAAAAAACAAAAAAAAAGTTTAACCAATGTTCCATGTTCAGTATGAGACATTCTGAAATTCTAATAATGGAGCTGGAATTATTTTTTATGCTTAATGACCTTGTAAAAAATTTTGAAAGGAGAAATGCAATTTAAATGCAATATATATATATATAAGTTTAAGTTGTGTCTTTAGTCATTGTACAGCTCTCTCATCTACATTTTAATAATAAATAGGTAATGTATCTTTCGGTGAATTTGAACGCTAATACAAAAAGAGCAAGGAAAGTGTTAAAAAGTGAATGAAAACTTTTTTCACAGGAAGTCATAATGTCTAATTCATAAACTACTTGTTTTCGCCCAACGTCAGTTTCTGGGGTAAACCCTAAGCTGATACTTTCCAAGTGTTTTCACTTTGGCTTTAAAGTTTAAGAGGAGACATCATGACACCAGCCAGAAGAAAGAAAAAAAAATGAAGAAAAAAAGAAAAAAAACAGTGATATATATTTTGGTAAGACGATTACCCACTGAGAGTAAAGTCGTAGGCCATCTGCCAAGCTGTTTGCCTCATTAGAGGAACTTAGTGCAGTGTTCTAATTGAGGCCCAAGTTCACAACATGGACTCCTTTGTTAATGTCACTCACGGGCTTGGGGTAGACAGGAAGTCGTGGGTGCTTTTTGTCTTTAATGCATTTGACACGTAGCTGATTAATCACATCTAGCCGGATGTTTTCTACTCTGAGTTCTACCACATGGATGCATCAATGACATCAGCACTGTAAAAAAAAAAAACTTTAGAAAATCAATCATTAAAGCAAAATGAATCATTAAAAAGAAACAAATCATTAAAAGTTAAACTAAGTGATTTAACTCTCAGGGTGTGCTGTTACAGGAAAATAATCAACAGTGTGATGTGATGTAACCTGACACAAAGTAGGCTGATTATTATCCGATAACAGCGAAATGCCTTATCCCTTGTATGCCACGCTAATGTTTATTAATTAAACAATGACATTGAACATCTCCAAAAAAGGTTAGTCCCTCTTACCACTTATGTTATACTACATAAATCAATATAAGATGTTCCCTAGAAGCAGCCCTTCTCCAAGTTAAGGCATCGCAGACTTCTGGAAATTATAATCCTTTAAAGAAGCATTTTGATTTGATTATTTTCCCAGGATGTTTAAATGCAAGTGTTAACTGTGAGGGTTAAGAAGCGTTTTGTTTGTGTAACAGTCATGCATTGTGTGTCGGTGCTTAACGCGTCTGGAATCCTCTAAAGAAAAAATATTAATGTTGTACTTCTCATTTGATCCCCATCATGTCTTTTCTTTTCATAAATATATGATGTGTATGATAGCATCTAAAAAATATTACATATTAAATTGTTACTGGTTTAAATACAAATTATTCAAATTGAAAACGATTATAAAGTCATTTGTACACTACGTACACACACGACATTCAGATCGACTCGTAATAACAAGACATCTCAACTATGCTGATGTTGCGGAAGAAACAAAATGGAAATGACAGTAAAAAGAAGCACTTTCGTTTCTCCGCACTTTAATTCAGGGCTCGGATTTCTCCTGAATATTGAAACCAGCCCGTCCAAACCGTCCGCATTAGTTGAGAGTCTAAAAGCCCTCTTTCCTGCATCAAGGCTGACGTACAAAAACCCAGGACCTGGTACAATTTGGGCCAGTGTACAATTAACGCCGGGGTCCCATCTGTCTCGACCTGCGTCTCTATTCGATTGTATCCTGTTCTCCATTGTGTCTTTTTAGCTCTGAGAGCCCCCACCCCCCCCCCTCCCCACCCCTGCTCTTTCTTTTGATTGTAGAAGAGTGGTATGAGTGTGTGACTGTGCATGTAATGTGTGTTTGTGTGTGTGTGTGTGTGTTCTAGCCGGGCACATTTTGAGCAGGCTGGAGTACTAGCGCGGCTCTTTGATTTCAGCCGGAGCGCTGAGAGACTCGGGCAGTGTGCAGCGTGGCGATGGAGGGAGAATAAGAGGGCCGTCTATAAAATGAGTGTGGGCTTTCTGCTACCGAGTGTGTTAACATGACAATGGCTTTCATCTCGCCACAGGCTTTCGGCCACACACACACACACACACACACACAGAACCAATAACCCTGACTGCAGGGTATTCACCTCTGACCGTCAGGCAGTTTACTGCTCAGATTTAAATATGAACGATTTCATGCCTATATAAGATGGCTGGAGATGTAAATGATGTTCTAAATATTTATTAGCACTGATTTTCACATCCCATTTATCATCATTACTGTGCGTACACAAAATAAAATTATTAACTTTGTTGTTTAACTTAGTTGTGTTTTAAACATAGGCAAAAGTGGGAAATGACTATATTCAGATTCAATATAATATATTCAAAAGGCACGCATCTGTTCCTAGTGAAGACCATCTGTTTTCAAGTGGTCCCATATTATCGACTTTAAGTCGCAAAAAAAAAAAAAAAAAAAA
>JAAGKR010004719.1:0-11877 GCA_011419295.1 Clarias macrocephalus
AAAATCCTGGCCTCCCAGGAACTACTTTAATGACCCAAACATGTGGGATTGGCTTGGAGTGAGGTCAGGACTGTACGGAGGACGTGGTAATAACTCCCAGCTGAGTTCCTGTAAGGTTCAAGCGGTGTTGGTGAATAATTGTGTGTACAGTTCCCACAGACAGATGATATCTGTTGATTTTTAAGTATTAGGCGTTCCACTCGGCCTGGGCCACCTCAGCCAGGATCGTCATTCACGGACATCCAGCCTCTTATAAAACATTTACACCATTCAAATGTTTTACCGCAGCTAAGAGTCTTATTACCTTTCAACTGGTTTTTATTACTATAACTATTCAGAAGAAATTTTCATTACAAGTCCCTGTTTGACTTGAACACACCTTGTACATATGAATTTGAGTAGATACACAGATACCTATATTCACAACCAAAATTCAAGAATGAAATTTGGAAATGTCCTGCAAAAGTGAGGATTAAGATTATAGAGAGGATTAAGATTGTATACTAAAAAAGGCACCAGATAATATTTTCTTGACGGTATTTTCAGTGTTTTCAGTATCAGTGTGTACATTTTAAACATATTTAATTATGTGTTTTAAATATTTTTTGGAAAAGTTCCAATAAAGATTAATAATGATCTCTATTATTTAAAAATATATTTATATAATCACCTATACTGGTGATTTAAGACTTTTTCATTCCTGAGTAAATATGGTGTGTCTGCCAGAAAGTGGTGATATCATACTTTCAACCCAATCCACTGTTATTCCTGCCAATCTAATTAATTTTACTTTATTCCCCCCCCCCCCCCTTTTTTCTGAAAGAGGAAATGGTAATAAAGCACAGTGCAGCACCTGGAGCCTGAGTCATGCTTATTCGCTCAGCAGAGGACATTTCTGTCCAGCGTTACTCAAGTTTATATGGGTTTGATGACAAAAACACAACACTCACGGGAATGACGTTCACATATCCATCTGTGTTCAGGAATATCAATTTAAACGAATGAACATGTCATGAGCAATTCCTAGTTTTAGTTTCAGTTATATATGTAAAGGGTTAAGTAAATGTAAACGTGTTACTTCACTTGACGCCACCAGTCAGAAGTTTGAACACACAAGGACATTATAACCTGACATTATATCATCACTGATTACATTAAAGCTGATATAACCTTAGAGTGGGTACAAGGTTAGTGATACACTGTTGGGAAGGGTGTTTTTGTGTGTGTGTTTGGAGTGTGTGTGTGTGTGTGGGGGGGTGAAAATTGAGGGCACACTTAACCAGCACGGCTCTCTCCAACACCAGCATTTTGCAACGCCATCCCATGTTAGTGGGACCATCATTTGTTTTCCAAGAGGATAGTTTAGGTTATGTAAGAGCTATTTGACCAAGAAAGCGAGCGATGGAGTGCTGCATGAGATGACCTGGCCTTCACAATCACCCCATCTAAATCCAGTTGAGATGGTTTGAGATGACTTTGACCAAAGAGTGAAGTAAAAGCAGGCAACAAATATGCAACACCACTGGGAGCGGCTCCAACCGCTGAAAACCATTCCAGGTGACTATATCATGAGGCTATATATACATAGTTGAGAGGATACTTAAAGGTGCACTTTGTAAAGTTTAACCCTATAATTTCAAGCATACCTCAAAAACTGTCATTCACAATACCACCTTGTAATAGATCTACTGTAGCTAGCGGCTTCATTCCAGGCTTATGTATACTTTTTTTTTTCTTGCCCAGGAATTATCCCCACGCCAGTCCGACCTCAACCACTTTTCCTTAAAAGGTAGCGCACAAGGTTGATATTGACTTTTCGCACGTGACATCATGACTTCTGTCCGCCATGCTCACACCCACTTCTCCCCGCCCCCCTTATAACATTACGTCACCGTCAGCAACAATCTGTCTTCTTAGCAATTGCTTCTAAGTCGTTCCAAAATGCCTCTGAAGCGTCCTTATCGTGTTGCACGGCTAACTAGCTTCAAACACCAGGCTGAATCCCAAATCCTTCCCTAATCCCTGAACATGGGCACTACTTGGTGTTTGTAACAAGAGATTTACACCATATATTGTGACATCTATTGTCTTTATTACCTTCTTGATCCATTTTCACACACTTGTCTCTCTATTAGATAAGTTACGAAGTCCACCGTGACATACTGAGTATGAAAATAATCAGCAGGACAGAACACATCAATTGCTTGATTATTCGTTTTTGTTCGTTCAAATCATCAGGCAATCTTCGTTTTTTTTTTTATTTCTAAAAAATTTACACTTCGGAACTTAATTATCTATGATGATCGTGTTTGGAACCGTCTGCACATTTGCACAAGTGCACTTTATGTTGTCTTTTTGTCTTTTGGTACAGTTCTTAGCTAGTTTTGTTAATTTCCAGTGTTAATTTACAGTTTATTTATGTAAATTAATATATGGTTGAAATGACATTATAAGCCTACTTGATTTGATTTGATCAATTTTTGAACAATGACAAATGGTTTTCAAAAGCAAGTGTTGATTAAATATGAATGCTGTAATTGCTCAGTCTTTATCCTGAACTTGCATTCTGCCTTCAAATTGTAAAACACTCATCATCTATAGCACTTTATCCTGTATACGGGTTCGCGGGTGGCCTGGAGCCTATCTTAGGAGACACAAAGAGGCATAAGAGACACAAGAGGCACCTTGGACAGGGTGCCAATCCATGGCAGGGCACACACACACACACACACGCTCACACACTACGGGCAATTTGGGGAACGACAATTAAGCCTAATACAGTCTTTGGACTGTAGGTGTATCCAGAGGAAACAGCCCAAGCATGGGGAGAACATGCACACAGAGGCGGGAATAAAACCTGGCCCGGATTCGAACCCGAGCCACTGTGACGTCTAATTGTAAAACAGTAAAATTCCGCATTCAATTGCTGTTAGTCTGAATGATCTGTAATGAATCCGGAGGCTCACACAGTCCTCAGTTAAAGGAAACAACTCCACATTTATTAAAAAGGAGAAAATGATTAAATACATCATATATACAACTTTTCAAAGGCTGTGAAGGGGACCAAAACAATAAAATACAATAATAATTATAATAATAATAATATAAGTTTATGCTACGGGGACTGTCAGCCTAATAATGTTAAGGAACTCATTGGCCCTAATTGGCCCAGTGTAAGATTTCTGTCTTACTGGGCTCGATTAAAGTGTACTAGTGGAGGGCACTGTTGGTCAATTTCATTCCACAACTGAAGTACTTTCGTCTCAGTGCTGTTGTGAAATGTAGATTAATAATAATAATAATAAAAGGAAATTTCTAATCCCTAACAGTTGACATTTTCAAAATTCAGCTCACGGTAATAATGTTGTTTGGAAATTATGTAAAAAAAAAAAAAAAAAAGTTTGTTTGTAAGCTGAATGTGGGAATCACGTTCTTCCAGGTGGAACTGGCGTGTTAGGTCACCAGTCAGCATGACCTCTGACCTTTGAGCTCTGTGGACATTACATAGCCCTGCCATGCATCTCAGAGCAGCTCTGGATCTGGACAGTGTCGGAGGGAGACAGAAAGAGAGGAAAATGGAGAGAGAGAGTGTGTGTGATTGTTTTCGACAGTATGTGTGTGTGTTTCTGTGTTTGTGTGCCAGCACTGAAACGGGCATCACTGCTGCACCAGGCAGTTATATGGCGTACACTCGGTCTGTTCCTCCAGCTCGGGACAGGGGGAGCCACTGTTAGCAGGTTTCAACAGGATGTACCGGGTACGATGGCGCACTCCTCCTCTGGAGCACGGGCCCAGACACAGCCCCCAGGACGACCACATCGACACCTCGCAGTCCAGCGGCGTTTCTGCAAGAACACACATAGCGGATGCTGTCACGAGGCAGCTTTGCAGAAAATGTAGATTTAAAGTCAGTAATGAGACAGGCAGACGCAAATGACAGCTTAAATGGCGTGACGAAGAAACCTTGAGAGGAACCAGACTCGACTTCATCTTTTGAATGACATCAGGATAGTGAGATTATTACTCTTCTACAAGCCAAACTGTATCCTGTAAAGTCAACGAGTGCTGTTGCAATGATGATCCGTGTTCACATCATCGCCTGTTTGATTACAGCTACACTTTTAAAAGGTACGAGTCCACAGCATCCAGGTGAGATTATTTACTGAAGCAACGGCTTTAACCAGTAAACAAGCAGGGAATTAAAGACTCTGGCAACGAAATGACCAATTGGAAAATGCCATCTGGGCTGGATTACAGTAATTGTTAGCCTCATCAGCATATTTTTTGCTTAAACTAATTCAAATTAAAACTCCATGGATTAAAAAAAAAATCTCATAAGCTAAACAACAGGGTTTTAAACAAGCCAAACAAGAGTCAACACAATTTCGTTTGTGCTGACATGGCGACTCGTCCAAACCCACGAAAACAAATTCCAAATGTTTGCTGCTGATTCTCCACAGAACCCTAATTGGAGGGGCAATTTTACACAATTGTCCAATTACCATAAATGTACTTAAAGGCATTTTGTTGTATAAATATTGCGCGTTTTACACTGGCTTTATGAGATAAACGTTGCTAACGAGTAACAGCAACCCCAAATCCTTTCCGTGATCAATTACCTAGCCTAACTCGTAGCTGTGTTATGATGTGGATGCCAGTAACTAGCATGGTTTACGTCAAATTGCTCCCCACGAGGAAACGTTTCCCTCCTGACGATGCGAGTGGTGTCTTTGAGGACGACCCCGCCTGTGTGTGTGTGTTTATTCTGACCTGTAAATTGCGGGGCTTTGCTGAGTTGAGGCAGGATGTGATTAGACACGTGGTTGTGTTGACGCATGGGTGAGCGAGGTTGTCTCTTCAGCCAGATGGTGGCTAGCGGCGGGAGCTCAGGCACCCTCGGGTAATAGAACGAGTTCGCGGGATGGTTCGGCTTCTGGGATGTGATCTGTACATCATAAAGAAGCAACAGGAAAAAAAAAAACAGTAATTCATTTATTCATTAATTTAATTACTAAATACTTTATCTTGTTCAGGGTTGACATGGATACTTGGCCTATCCTGGGAACACCCTGGATGTGCAGCTAAACTATCACAGGTCACCAAGCACACACATATTCACACCCAGTTCCCAGATGACCTACTGACCTGATTTTGGGAGGTGGGTGGAAAAAAGGAGAGACTGGATGTAAAGATGTGCAAAACTCTACCTGCAAAGTACCTCTACCTTAGTGTGGTAAAGACAATTTATTTGATAATAAAGACAGTTGAGGTGGTGGTGACAGACAAAACAAAAACATCACTGACAACAAGTAACTAAGTTCGTTTACTTCACTGCGGTACTTAAGTACATATTTCATTTTTACCGGATACTTTTTACTTTTACTCTACTACATCCTACTACAAATATCTCTACTTTCTACTTCACTACATTGGTGCATGGCATTGAGCTACATAACGAGAGTGGTGTGTCGCAATACTTTGAAGAAGTAAAATTGCCACCTGCTGACTATTATATGTAATTGTGTGATTCGCCTTCTCTTGGCCTAATAAATCAGCAGGTGATTGAAATCAGAAACACAGATGGTGGTGGAAAGCTACGAAACAGCACGTTCACAGTCGGCAAGGAAGGGAGCGAGAGAGCGAGAGAGTTTTACTATACTGTACTACTCTAGCTCAGTACTTCTAATACTCAAGTGAATTTAAAGACTTTACTCAAATACTAATGTAAAGTGAGAACTTTGACTTTAACATGTTGAAAATTTCTATTTTACCTAAGGTATCTCGTTTTACTCAAGTACAGAATTTGTGTACTTTTCCCACCACTGCACTGTAATGATTAATAATCCCAATATCCGATGTCACTCAGAAGCGAATGGCTTCCAGATGACTCGGTTTCCTGTCAAGGATGTGTTTATTTCCCATGGTGGCATCTGGATTGCTCCTTAGGGAGTTATATCTACATCTACACTTGTATAAAGCTGATTTATACAGTTACATCCATGTTTTTTGGTACTTGGCCTCACCACATTGAATTTCAATTGAACTCAGGACTTTCAACTTCAACTCAAGGGGTTTGACAAAACTGTGTCAAGTGACTGCTTGAAGGTTGAAACCCATGGACATGACCGAATGCTGGGTTTCCTCCATCGAGGTGCTTTGCCAGGCCTTTACTGCAGCTGCCATCAGTTGCTGTTTGTTTGTGGGTCTTTCTGCCTCCAGTTTTGTCTTCAGTAAGTGCAAGAACTCCATTGGGTTGAGATCAAGTGAATGACTTGGAAAGTGAAGAATATCCCAGTTCTTTGCCTTGAGTTACTCTTGGGAAGCTTTCAATGCATGTTATGGATCATTATCCCTCTCCAATATGAAGTGGTGTCCTATAACTTTGGCATCCTGCTACATATATCAGTAGTCAGGTCATAAATAAACGACAGTGACCCGGTTCCATTGGCAGCCATAATGCCATAACACTGCCTCCACCATGTTTGGCAGATGATTGTGGTATGCTTCGGATCATAAGCTGTTCTTTTGTTTCTCCATACTTTTTCCATTATTCTGGTACAATTCTGGTAATTTTGATTTCATGGGTCCAAAGAATCTTGGCAAAGTCTAATCTGGCCCTTTTGAATTTGAGCGTTACCAGTGGTTTGCACCATGTCGTGAAGCGTCTGTATTCAGCCTCTCTTGACTCTAGACTTTGACAATGATACACCCACCTCCTTAAGAGTGTTTTTGGCTTGGCTAGATGTTGTGAAACAATTCTGCAGTCATCCACTTTAGATGTCTTCTGCGGTCTTCCAGGCGTTTTTTTTTTAATGTTCCTGAGCTTGCCAGTTAATTCTTTCTTCTTAAGAATGTTCCAAACAGTTGTGTTGGCAACTCCTAATGTTTTTTGCAATCTCTCTGATTTCCTTTTAGCCTAATGACAGCCACTATCATTTGCATAAACAGCCTCTTTGGACCTCATATTGAAAGTTTAAGTGAACAGTGACCAAATGCAAATGTAACACTCAGGACCACCCCCTGCTTGATTAGACAGAAATGTTTGTAATTCCTGAATGGGTAATGCCAAATTTTTGTTAAACCCCTTGAATTAAATCATTTCAAATTCAATATGGTAGTGAACCGAGACCAATGCTGAAAAATGTATGTTCCAAAATGTATGGACCTTAACGTCTCGTCTCGTCATCTATACTGCTTTATCCTGTATACAGGGTCGCAGGGGCCTATCCCCGGAGACTTAAGGACACACAATTTGGGAACGCCAGTTAGCCTAATCTGCAGGTTTTTGGACTGTGGGAGGAAATCGGAGTACCCAGGGGTAACCCACCAAGCACGGGGGGAACATGCAAACTCCATGCACACAGAGACAGGAATCGAGCTTGGCCAGGAATCGAACCCAGACACTGAAGGTGGAGGTGCAATGCGACAGCTGCCTCCAGACCTGAATGTATTTGAGCAAACTATACTTTCTACATGGATGATAATTAACTAAACTGAATGAACTATAGCTAGTATAGTGGGAACATCCACAGTTAGAACAAATATATTGCAACCACTGATGATCATACATTTAGCATATATAGGATATACTGTAGTGTCTGTGTTGGAATAAAGAAATGCACATACAGTAAGCTATAGTGCACTCTGGGCTGACCCCAGTATACTCAGCCTGCATTGGTAGTTCAGTTTGCTCAATAAAGTATCGACCCAGACTCATACCAATGACCTATTTAAGAATGAGGAATGATTTTGTTATCACTTTGTGCAATAATTGTCAGTGCACATACCGTTTATGGATTTTGCACACTATATGCTTCTTGAAACCAATATGCACCATAATTTCCTATGTTCTAGCTACAGGTTTGTAGGACTATTGTTATATACTGTATAAGATGAATAACTGTCTCACCATTGTAATGTTCTCAGGGGGCATCGTGGGAAAATTCGGCGAAGAAAAAGTGAAACCGCTGTCCGTCCCGGCATCAAACGGGTGCAGGTCGAAAGTCACTTCCTCTTTCCATTGTCCCTCCTCACACAGGTTTAAGCTGTCCACCCCGACAAACCAATCAGGGCTGGGAATCACTTTCACCATCAAGGAGAGCTGTGTGAGAGAGTGCAACATGATCAGAGACACAACCATACACATCAATGCAGCTTTTCATTCTGGCAATGTACTTTCTGTCCTGAATATGCCCTGCGATGTTTGAGCAATTGACTTCGTAATTCACATCTGAAACATCTCTTAAAGACCATTCCCAATAGTTTCCAGTCATTCCTGTGTTTGTTATTCTGCTGTTTTTTTTTTCTTTCTTTCTTAATGTGGTGATGAATGTTTCCTGTTGGGTTATTATGACCTAATGTAGGAAAAGCCCTCGGTCAGAACACATGCATGCTCTCATTATATATCGCTTACTCACACAAAATCCTGAGGGACAGGTTTATTATCAAGATTAGAACAGAAGTTGTTATACAGCCAAAGTTCTTGAGCGGATCCTGGTGCATAAATGCAACAAAATGAACAGACTTTACTGCTTAATAATGGCACCGGTACCGAAATCAAATGGTTATTAATTCATGAGGTAGCCGGGGTTACTCCGGGTCCATGACGAGGCATCCAGTCAAAACCCACAGCCTCTGTTATTATTCAAATTTAGTCTTAAATACCCATTAGATTACTGGCGACATTAGGAAAGCCATTAGTACGAAACCGATCTTTCATTTGGCGGTTGTTAATGACGCACACACCAGAGCACAGTTTCAACTTTTTGTTTTTTTGATCAGTGAATCTCAGCTGAGTAGCAGTCCTTCTGGAGTCAGACTTGTCTTACACTTCCTTCTTCTCCTCCATGTCTTCTCTTTCCTGTCCTCCGCCTCCTCTTTTTCTAGCACTGTGGCTTTTCCAGGAATGCATCCTGTTATAACAGTTTGGCTGGCACACAAAGCCAGTGTGGTTACATCTGTCTGCAGCACAGTTCAGCTGATGGACATCGGTCTGAGGCCTCACACACTAGCACGCACACAATCAAAAACCCATGACGTGCACTTGATATTTTTCTTCCATTTCCTCAACAACCTTAAAGTGTCAGAAATGTTGAACAAACACCCTAGCCACCAAAACAACCCTAAATTCACAGAAAATTCACATCGACGCTGCAATAATCTTACCATTTACTTTGGCATCACACACAGTTCCTGCATATAAATATTTACCAGCTGAGATTTTTTTTTATGTCCCCATTCATCTTAAGTGTTTGTGTAATTGTGGCTCATGGGGCTCTCTAAACTAAATCCATCTATTGATATTCCAGCCCTCACCCTGCCATTATGTGGTTGGCTGAGTGAAAGCCAGTCCAGTCACAGATGATGATCTAATATGAGCTTTGCACCAGTAATGCACTTCCCTCTAGAGTAAGTGATACTGTGCGAGTAGGGTAGGTAAGGCAGTAGGTTGACTGATATAAACGAGCTGGCAGGGTTAATTCTTTCAATGATGAAAAGATATCAGTGTTTGGTTTCATAACAAAGCAAGATTAGTGCTCATTTCTTTCAAGCCCAGATTGTAGATTAATGTAGACTATCAGTGACAATCAGGCCAGGTAATTACAAAGGTTGAAACCCTTCATAGATTTGATCTGCATTTGGCCTGGAACTGATCCCAGGAAACTTAGGGCACGATGCGGGGTATGCCCTGGACAGAGTGCCAATCCATTACAGGGCACACACATTACAGGAAATTTGGGAATGCCAATCAGTGTGTCTTTGGAGTGGAGGAAACAGAAGTACCCAAGGAACCCACCAAGCATGGGGGAGAACTTGCAAACACCATGAGCACAGACCCAATGCGGGAATCGAACCCTTCAGCCTGGAGGACACAGTTCTAACCACCATGCCACCTTGGGGTATAAGATTTCAGACAAAAATATAATAAAGTGAAAAAAAGTATGGGTGCAGGGGGCTTGAAAGATCTAAAATAGAAGAATAGAAAAATAATCAGGGCTCATATTACCAACAGTCTCATAACAAGCATGTGCAAATCAGTAAAGGTAGGTTGCAAAATAGAAGTAGCAAGTAGAATATTGCACTATAGCAGAACAATTGCACTCCCTACTCTCTGCTCATGTCTCTATTTGCCTGATTTGGTGTCTGAACCAAACAAGACAAGTATAAATGCAGAGAACAAATTTCACAATGGCTGAATAAAACTTTATCAGCAGCTCCTGAGGCACGTGGAATTTCCTCAGTAGTCAGAGGAGTTAAAGTGATGGTTCACAGGCTCGATTCTCGTCTCTGTGTGCATGGAGTTTGCATGTTCTCCCCGTGCTTGGTGGGTTTCCTCCGGGTACTCCGGTTTCCTCCCACAGTCCAAAGACATGTAGGTTAGGCTAATTGGCATTCCCAAAATTGCCCATAGTGTGTGAATGAGTGAGTGTACATGTGTGTCGATTGGCACCCTGTCCAGGGTGTACCCTGCCATGTGCCCCAAGTCTCCTGGGATAGGCTGAATGCATGATTGCGTGATGGTTCAGGTTTTTTCAAGTCTGCCTTAATTCAAAATTAATGTGCATATGCGTATATTAAAATAGATGTTAATTGTTATAAATTTTCCTGCTTTGCACACTGGCCATGAAGTTCACCCCCGGAACTTTGAGTACAATGCAAGTAATTATGGACAAATTCCACAACTCTCGTTCCATGCAAAAATGCATTCCAAGTCCAGCTCAGACTCATAAGCTTCTGCTGTCTCGCTGAACTAAAATCAAGTTGGTGTCTTTCAATGTTTGATGTAGTTTGAGCAAATTGAACTCTTTTCCTTGGAAATTGTCATATGGCTAAAGTCCACAATAAGGATCCTTGCGCAGGTCCTTGTATGGTCACGGTGTTGGAGGATAAAATACAGTCCCATGTTGAGACATTGTTCATTCACTGATCTGTTAGGCCAACAGGAAAACTGTAGGTGGTCTAGCAGGGGACCAACGTCTCAACGGACTTAATCATCACTCGTATTAAAGAGACTGACCTGTAGGCTTTTTGGCTCTGCAATCGTATTTTACTTTTTGGTAGTATGACAAGAGCATTTGAAGCAAGAGAGACCTTCAGGCTGCTCCAGTGATCTGCTGAAGAGCTCTATGGAGCCTGGTGACCACAGGTTCACAGAGCAGCAAGGCTTCATACAGCTAAAAATATTATCATCAACAACACCAACAACGAGTATCGGAATAAGATAGAGTCTGGTGGTAGAGCAATGACGGTCTCACCAGAGTCTGGGGGCTTGTTTCTGGTGAGTCACGTAGCAGCTCATGATCAGCCAACTGCACCTACCATTTCTCATCCATGTTCAGAGGTTCTTATCCCACTGACATGCTCAGGAATAACCTTGGACAACATAAACCTCAGCTTTCCCTTTTCTTGTTCTTTGGGTCTGCCAAATACCAAATAAAATTGGTTTATACTGCAAGAACCTACCAGGAGAGAACTCAGTGCCCTCGTAGTGGTCCTGATAGTGTGTTGGTATAGATTGGTGGACCTGGATCAGGTGGAATACAGGTATGATGATCCGGGGGGGGGGGGGGCTCCTCCCTCCTTTTTTTCCTGCTGTGTCCATCTGTTGACTAAGTATTCAGTCATAGATTCAGATGACGGAGCAGGTTTAGGTTAACAAAGGTTCTTAAAGTTCAGAATCATGGACAGGAAGTAGGTCAGGTGATCAACGAACAGCATCAAAACCACATAAATGAAACAGGACTCAAGGTTTGGTACTGGCCGGTAGAATAAACACAGGGCATATGCTTCATGCCCAGAACAAAGACTCATGAGGATCTAAATACAAAAACTAATCAGGGGGCAAACTGTGAACAGGTGAAAGTAATCATGACACAT
>JAAGKR010004719.1:11897-23095 GCA_011419295.1 Clarias macrocephalus
GTGATGGTTCAGGTTTTTTCAAGTCTGCCTTAATTCAAAATTAATGTGCATATGCGTATATTAAAATAGATGTTAATTGTTATAAATTTTCCTGCTTTACACACTGGCCATGAAGTTCACCCCCGGAACTTTGAGTACAATGCAAGTAATTATGGACAAATTCCACAACTCTCGTTCCATGCAAAAATGCATTCCAAGTCCAGCTCAGACTCATAACAAGCTTCTGCTGTCTCGCTGAACTAAAATCAAGTTGGTGTCTTTCAATGTTTGATGTAGTTTGAGCAAATTGAACTCTTTTCCTTGGAAATTGTCATATGGCTAAAGTCCACAATAAGGATCCTTGGAATCAGGTGGAATACAGGTATGATGATCCCCCCTCCCTCCTTTTTTTCCTGCTGTGTCCATCTGTTGACTAAGTATTCAGTCATAGATTCAGATGACGGAGCAGGTTTAGGTTAACAAAGGTTCTTAAAGTTCAGAATCATGGACAGGAAGTAGGTCAGGTGATCAACGAACAGCATCAAAACCACATAAATGAAAGAGGACTTAAGGTTTGGTACTGGCCGGTAGAATAAACACAGAGCATATGCTTCATGCCCAGAACAAAGACTCATGAGGATCTAAATACAAAAACTAATCAGGGGGCAAACTGTGAACAGGTGAAAGTAATCATGACACATTAAAGAGACTACCAGGAACAAGACATGGGAGAAGACAAGACATGAACTATAACAAAAGTGCATGGCAACATAAACAAGCACAAGACAACGCAGGAGTCGATGCGGTAGCGCTGAAAGCTGCTTTAAAATCAGTTTAAAAGAAGCATATAAATTTCATTAATTCATACATCTTCTATACAATTTAACCTGTATACAGGGTCGCGGGGGGCCGCAAATCCATATTGAGAATATGCATGTCTTTGGAATGTGGGAGGAAACCCACCAAGCACGGGCAGAGCATGCAAAATCCACAGTCACAGATCCGAGGTGGGAGTCGAACCCTCAACCCTGGAGGTGCGAGGCCACAGGCGCTAACCACGATGCCACAGTGTATATAAATATATAAGTGTATAAGTCATAAATTTAACAAACATAATGGATTATGTATTCCATTGGGATTTTTTTTTCTGAAATGCCTTAAAAGGAGAAACTAAAAAAAGATTAAGCACCCACTGTCCAAATCGCAAAAAAGGTCAGGGGAAAGATCCTTAAGTTTAGTAGGGTTTTTTTTTTTTTGTTTGTTTGTTTGAACAAAATGATTGCAGCTTGCAGAGGAAACACAGCATGAAACCAGTAGAGCATTACAGGCTTGGAACACTTAAAACAATTGAAATCAGCTGTACGTTTTAGGTGTGTGTGTGTGTGTGTGTGATCCTTCTCCACGTCATTCTTATGCTTTTCATCGTCAAGCTGTTGATAGATTTGATTTTAGCCTCCCTTCTAATATTAGAACCAGCAATCACATTGTTCAAACTTATGCAGCAGCCAAGTCTTCAGAGTAACGCTGCGCTGAGCTGACTTATGTCCTCAATGACCTGCTCTTTTCATTTCCTGGACGTATAAAGTAAAACAGATCTGAGCTCTTGATGAGCGGCCATGAAGTGCCAACTGCCAAGTGTGTCGAATGACATGGTTCTGCATGCAGCGCGGACAATATTGCTGAGCTGAGAGCTCGGGAGACAAACACCAGCACAAGCACATTCAACAGGTGTTTGTGGCCCAGCCCTTGTTCATTTCTACTCATATGTCTCGATAATAGCTTTCCAACATACACACATCCCGCCTCGTCCCTCCACACACAAGTTGATGGGTGTTCCACCTCCACTGCCACCCTAACCTTCCCAGAAGGTCTAAAAGTAGCGCCTGTCCTGCCGATAGGTCACGTGACCAGTCGCTGTCACTTAAAACCCTCTAGCAATGCCAGGCATGTGCCTGGGAGAAACAGTGTCCCTTTTTGGTGTTCCTCTGTGCTGTCTGAAAATCATGCCTGAGTAATAAAGATATGTAGGTCACCAATTCCCATCATGCTTGCTTTAGCCCCTGCGTCTAAGCATCCCTTCGAGTAATAACCCATCTGTAGCCAAGAGTCACTGGAAAGCCAGAATGGAAGGCAAGTAAACCACAGAAAAAGATCTACCACAGAAGAAGAAATTCATCTCATTCTTCAGTTTTAAGACAGACCGAAGAGGCTGCTCTGGAGTGACTAATGCAAAGAAAAGGTTATGATTCGGAGGTTCTTTAAACTAGTAGTTATATCTAACTGTAGAGTCATTCTCTGGGATTTGGCCTTGGTAGGGGCAAGTTTGTGCATTCTTGAGTTTATCTGATGGTCCGAACACTAATCTGTTGTTTTAACTTACTCTTAAGTAAAAAGAACTTAAAAAAGAATTCCCTCCTTAAAAAGAATTCCTCCAGCATTCGATGAGGTACTTTGAACCTTTTCTGAACCTTCTCTCGGTTGTTACTTTCCAAACGGAAACCTCCCCGCAACTTTAAATTGCCACTTTGGTCCTGAAGCAAGCGACTAAACACAGCTGACCTACCTTGGAGTATGAATTTCATTAAACAGGATCAAACCCAAACCATGACTAAATCCACTTATAGACTCCAGAGCAGTCTAAATGATTTTTCGGTTTGTCTCTCTGGGGGAACCCTTATTCAAGGAATTCCCCATCAGAAATAGTTCCAAATAGCACCCACTTTAGAAACTGGATATGTAAACCATCCGAAGTCTCACCGGAGAACATTTTTTATCTCAAGAATACAGAAGTATTTGCTTTATTTGTATAACTTTACAATTAATTATGAACTGCGACCAAAACATTTTAAACAAATCAACCTTAAATCTGTTAGATTGTTCAAAGTGTTCTTGATGACAGCTCTTAGCAGTTTAAAGGTGTAGCCACCTGGACAGCTCTTCCACCATGGGTTGAAGAAGTTAGCTATGTGCCAACTGTCCAAAACGGCAACGTAGTCTCTCCGGACACTCCATTATTGGGTTGGGCCACCATTTTGCCTTCAGAACTGCACTAAATGCTTGCTGAATCACCCCTTAAAAATTTGGTCCATGTTGACATGATGGCATTACGCTACTGCTGCAGATTTGTCGGCTGCACATCCACGATCAAATCTCCCATTCCAAAACGCCCCAAAGGCGGTCGAGATCTGGTGACTGTGGAGGCCATTTGAGTAGAGTGAACTCATTGTCATGTTCAAGAAACCAGTTATCGATAATGTTAGCTTTGTGACATGTTGTGTATTAAAGGATTGGACATGGTCAGCAACAATACTCTGGTGGTTGTTGTTTTTCGGCTGCTCCCGTCAAGGAGTCGCCACTGAGGACCATCTGATCCACACACACAACTTGGCTCAGGTTTTACACTGGATACACTTCTTGACACAACCCTCCCAA
The DNA here is from genome assembly GCA_011419295.1 of Clarias macrocephalus. NCBI lineage: Eukaryota > Metazoa > Chordata > Actinopteri > Siluriformes > Clariidae > Clarias > Clarias macrocephalus. Next base: position 15,309 of record JAAGKR010004719.1, read on the forward strand.
TTTATCCAGGCTTGGGACCAGTACTGCATCTAGTGGCTGAGGATTGGGCATTGGCTGGGAATCAAGCCCAGCGCTTCTGCATGACTGCCGAGAGATGTACCACTGAGCCACCAATACTCACTTAGGCTGTGGCTTTTAAACAACGCTCATTTGGTACTTAGTGGTCTAGAGTGTGCCAATAAAATATCTCCCAAACTATCACACCACCAGCAGCCTGAACTGTTAATGCAAGCCAGGATGGATCCATGCTTTCATGTTGTTTAGACCAAATTCTGACCTGACCATCTGAAATTTGCAGCAAAAATTGAGACTCATCAGACCAGGCAATCTTCTATTGTCCAATTTTGGTGAGCCCATACGAATCAGTTCCATCAGTTACCAGTTCTTAGCTGGGGTCTTCAGCTGCTTTAGCCCATCTGCTTCAAAGTTAAAATTCCTTTTCAAAGCGTTGTGCATACAGAGATGTTTTTCAGCATACCTCGGTTGTAATGAAATGTCATTTGGCTTACTGTTGCCTTTCTATCGGCTTGAACCAGTCTGCCCATTCTCCACCAGCCTCTGGCATCAACAAGGCATTTTTGCCCAAAGAACTGCCACATATTCTCTCTCTTCCCCATAAACCCTGGGAATGGTTATGTGTGTAAATCCCAGTAGATTAGCAGTTTCAGAAATACACAGACCAGTTCGTCTGGCACAACAACCATGCCACGTTCAAAGTCACTTAAAATGTCTTTTCTTCCCAATTCTCATGGTCGGTTTGAATGTAAGCAGATCTTCTTGATCACTTGCGTAAATGCATTGAGTTGCTGCCACATGATTGACCAATTAGATATTTACGTTAATGAGCAGTTGAATGTGGTGTGTGTAATGAAGTCGCTAGTGAATGTAAATGCTAATTCTTGCTTTTTCAGTAAGTATTCCCATCTCTAAGCAATTAAATTATACTGATTTAGACCTCATGTTTGAATGAGCATTCTACAAAAAGTAACTCACAGATTTCAGCAATCACCCTCGGACTTTCTTTATAGGTGAATTTCCTGTAAATGAAAGTAAAGGAAACTGTTAAGTACCAGTGGGTTCCTGGGCTGCAGTACGAGCTCAGTGGAGCTGTGGCCGACTCCAGTTGGGATCCCTGCTGTGCGATACATGGCGCCCACCATCCTCCTCTTCCTTGATTCTCTTGCCTCCTTTACCAGCTCAACCGTGACACCAAGCTCAGAAAAACTCTTTACACCAGAGCTCGCCATCTTTCCTTCCTGCCACAACCGGTACTGCTCGTTGTGGGTGACAGCTATATTGAGAAAGAGCGGAGAGAACAAATGGGAGAACATCACGTCCTGGGAGACGCTACAAAATTTTAAGATGGTGAATCTGGTATCCCAAATTTGGTATCCCAGCTAATTATTAAAGTTTACAAGCTGCACATGTGGCAGTAGGTTTTACTACGCATCAGCATCTACCTGTAGACCAGATTTGACCTGCCTGCTTATATCTATATGTAAAAAAGTGGGCTGCCAAAAATCATAAAGTGTAGCGTACGAGTAAAAGCAGAGGACTTCAAAATATGTTCCTTGCGACCACAAAAGCACGTAAAAGCTCAGCGTTGATTGGGATGTATATTTAAGAAAGAAGTAAAAACATACGGCATAACGTGAACATAAACAGATGGCCCATTACACGTGGACTGTTCCTGTACTTCAGTGTAAACTCTCACCTTTAGAGAGTCCATGACCAATGTTAGAAGACATCCAAAAATAAGCTATTTTCCAGAAGCCTGTATGATTTTTGAAAAAAATTATTATTATTATTATTATTATTATTATAATACACTTGCAAAAACCTTTTGGTAGGTCTGAGGTCTCCAGGAAGCAGATAAAATCTATCCTGTTTAATAACCCGCAAAATTGCACTAACAAAACAGAGCTACAGTATAAGCTACTCGGCTTTTCATTACGCTATTTGGAGGAAGTGAAGTGCAGGGCTTAGGGTGGCTTTAAAAGTCATTAGGCATATCCTTTATGTCCCACTGCGTGTTATGTAGTTACAAGCAATCATGCAGGATTTTTAAAGTGGGGTGAAGATAGGGCAAAAAGAGAGAGAAAGTGAGAGCGTGTGTCAGCAGTGATGACATGGTTCATCCATCCACATGCAGCGTCTGACGGGTTTGGCATGAACGAGACCAGTCAGAGCCAAGCGTCCTGACCGCAGACAACTCAACCACAAACCCCCATCTCTCTTTCTCGCTTGTTACCATCTCTGTCTTCACCTTAAAACCCTCATGCACCTCTATTTAACTTTAATATGACTATAACTGAACAATTATATCACGCAATATAGTGGGCCAGACTGTCAGAGCAGAAACCCCAGGAACTTGGTGTTGGTTTTGCAGACAGACACCCTCCGTCCTTTGGGCTGTAAATGTTTTAAATGTCTTGGCAGGATGTGTCCAGCTCTGCGTCCTCTCCTGGCCTGGGAGCTGCCAAAGCGCAGACGCCCAGCGTACAGGTTCTCATTATATGAGCACCAGGGAGCTGCTTGTCATTAAAGTGTGAATGACCACTGCAGAACTCTGAGCTAAGGATGTCACACGTGCAATATGTATATCTAAAAGGGTGTAAAAAGGTCAGCATCGGCAACTTTTCTTTCCTCTTTTCTTTCTTTTTTTTACCTCTGGATGTCTTTTCCCAAACCTCCACTTTGGATACAGGGAACCTGTGGGGTAACTGGCGTCATCTGTTAGCACTTATTCCCCCCCCCCCTCCTACCCCTCCCCCCCCTCTCTGCTTTTCTCATTAGGCTGTCTTACTCCCATATGGAGGAGGTGCTGTAGGGGGGGAAGGGGGGGTGCTATTGGGGTGGGTTTACAGGCCAGCTGCGAAGCTTCAGCATCCTGACTCATCATACCATGAGGCAGCTCCAATCCTAAACCAAACACTCCATTGTCTACCTTCATGCCACCACTTAAAGGCTCACAAAATGCTTTGTTTCACAGTACATTTCTTACCTACAAGTTTGGACCACTGCGCAGGGGGTCGGAATAAAGGGTACTGTTTCGGGAACATCTGCGGGCTCCACTGGCCAGTAAATACTAGGATATAAGAGGCGGGTCCTCGAGCCGTACATGCTGTCACGTTGGTAGCGTTTTGAGGGGAGGCGAAGGAGAGGCTCAGCTTCAGGAGCACGATGAGCAGGTGCTGCAGCCAGCTGGGGATGAGGAGCTCAGAGGGCATCATTGTCTGCAGGAGAGAGAAAATAAGGAAACAGTTCACTCTTGTATGGCAAAAACATTAGACTTGTGTTTTTGATAGGCTCCCTTTACTTCTGTATATACAGTAATCCTCTGCTACACTAATACACTCATCCCAGCACTTCACTAGTGCTTGGGTACCATCAAGGTATAAAGTTTTCTCAGTCGCCAGAGCCATGATTAGCCTGCTTCAGCAGGTCGTCTTTTACAATGATGTCTATAAAAAAAAAGTCATATTTAGGAAGAAAGAAGAAATTCATTTTATGTGAAGTGAGAGTAAGAATGTTATTTTAGCCACCATTTTTTTCTTCATTTAATTAAGTTCCTTATTTAAAAGGCTGTAATGGGTTAGACAGGTAGATTTAAATATAGAAAAGGCAAGGATATTTGGTCTAACCTAACAATGTTAGCCTTACAGCTGGCTTGAACAAACTGATGGTTTTAATTAAATAACCTAAAGTCAGCTAGCTTGCTAGAGACCTAGCACAATGGTAAGTAATATCTATCTAGGATCCTTTGTAATCCACTTAGGGACGTGGAGGCAAGTGGAGACCATTGCATTTATTCCCATTTTACAACAGTGATAGGACCTCCAGTCAACATTCACATGTGCAATCACACACGATGGGCAATTTGCGAACACCAATTAGACTAATCTGTGTGTCTTTGTAAACCAGAGTACCCGGAGGAAACCGACCAATCACAGGGAGAACATGCAACCTCCATGCACACTAGTCCGGTAATCGAAACCGGTCCCTGGAGGTACAAGCCACAGTGCCACCTAATTAGGTTAATTGGCGTTCTCAAATTGCCCGTAGTGTGTGTGAATGTTAACCAGAGGTCCTTCCACAGGTGTAAACGATTCATTCTTTTTGAACGAGTCCTTAACGTGTACAGGAAACAGAAATTAACTTTTCTCAATGACTCTTCTCGTCCGAGTCGTTCCTTCTTTTGTCACGTGACTCCCATAGACGCTATGAAGTGCAATAGACTCAAAGGAACGAATGAGTGAGCTGCTCATTCTGTTTATCATAATATGTTCTTAGTTGCATTGTAATATTTCATTACTGGAACTATAGCCAAGATTTGTATATGTAGACATGTTGGGGGTCTTTTTATTGAAAATGTATGTACATTTTATTTTATTTCTGATCAAAAGAACGAAATTAACTAAATTACTCAAAAAAGAGTCAATTCAGGGGCTCCGAGTGGCGCAGTGGTAAAGTGCTCGTGAGTTGATGCTGTAACCTCTCGCAGCCGGAGGTCTAGAGAGAGCTGATTGGCCGAGCTCTCTCAGAGGGGAGGGATGAGAGGTATTTGGTGCTCCCACATTAATCACGGCTCTACAGCCAATCAGGGGCGTCTGTGAGCTCACGCGAACGGAAGGAGCGGATAGCGCTGTCCTCCGCCGCCACCAATGGTGCGTGAGCGAGCAGTCTGAAAAAGATGCCATCTTTGAAAAGATGGTGTTCGGAGGAAACACGTGATAGTCTTTGGCCCTCCTGACTGAGTGGTAGTAGTAGCCTTAATGTGGGAGCCCCCTAGTGATGGGGAGGAATTGGACACAATTAGGGAAAAAATCTGGGAAAAAAAAAAAAGATTTGTTAATTTTGATGAACGAGATTGAAAGAGCCGAGTCACTAAAATGGTTCAAACTTCCCATCACTACTAGTTAGTGGCTGGTTTTAATAACTTTATAAATGCTTACTTTGATAGAGATGTTACATTAGCTTGGCCAACAACTTAGCTAGTAACTTAAGACCAGTTCTGTCAGTGGTGTTTTTATAGAGCTTAGCTAAGTATATATTCAGATTGTTTGAGCACTGTTCTATATTGAATGACTAATTTGGGAGAGACAACAAACTAAATGCAGTATGTGTATTATTTTGGTTTTACAAGTCTGTTGCTTGATTTTGATCAGCTTAAAAGATTGTTAATAGTTTTAATATGATGGTATAAGATTAATCGTTTGATTGAAAATATTGCTTTGCTGGATTTACGTTGGCTCAAGGAGGCTTCTCGAACTCGGCGAGATTTCAGCGTGCAGATCAACCATCCGAATGCAATTAGCCTCCAAATGAGCCGCTCTTTAATTCTGAACTACGATTCTATAATAAACTCAGGAGCATCGGCTGCACAGCTTCACAACAAGTATCCGATTTGCAAAAACGCCTTTCAAATCCTGTGTGATTAAAAGCTGGAGATAGCTGTAAGTTGTAAGGAGCGGTTTTATTTTCGCCACTTGCTAAGTACTCTAACACGAGTCAACCGACTGGATTTATTTACGTCGTTTGTTATCTTGAGCCTTAAATGACCATAAACAGCCGAGGCACGCGGAGGATTCTGTTATGTCGCGTTTAATCACGCGCCCAGTTTAGAAAGCTGAAATATTAATGTTGTGAAGATTAGCCTAGCCGAGTCAGAGTGCATAATGTTCTCGGCTGCAGTTTTCACTTAAGACGACTTGATACCATTCAATTATGCCTGATCCCTTTTTTTTTTTTATTTTTTTATAAAGAATGAGTTCTGGTTCATGATCCAGCCTTTAAAAAAAAAGAAAGAAAAAAAAAGTATGTGTGTGAGCTGCAGAAGGTCAGAGAAGGGACTCTGTGACTAAGCAGGACAGTTGTAGACAGTAGTAGATAGCAGAAAGGGTTTCGCTGTCTGTAGCGGCTCATAAATCAGACAGGTTGCCACCCTGGCAATCCCGCTGTCATCTCTTGTGCAGACAAACACCCTCACATGTGCACACATTTCCTGATTTACTGCGTGACCGAATTTAAATAGCAGAACAAGAGTGAATCCGGCATGACCGAGCTATTTCCATACTACATATAAGCATCTACGTGTGTCTTCTGGTGTGCGTGAATTAAAAGCATAGCGCACTCTGGAGGGGTTCAGGACACGTGTCCTGTCTGTCAGAGCCACTTTATAAAAAGGTGAATGTCTCATAAAAGACCGGGTCACCAGCACAGACTCAGGCACCTTAACTCGCCTGACGTCAACCGTCTGATTCCTCGCACTACCTAATCAACAGGAAAGACAGTTCATTCCCCTCATTCACCTTTTCAGATTTTCCATTTTTATGTTCCACTTTAAAGCCTTGAGATCATATAAGTTTAACGGCTGGAGCATAGCTGGCATTTTCGCTAACATTTATAGCCTAGAGGGACTGGGACAGTAATCCAGCTTGATTTAGGAAACAGTCTGATGAAGCGCCCAGGGTGCTGAAGGGTACAAGTGACCAGAATAGAAATAAGACACACTAAACGCGATATTGAGTCATCTGGAATGACTAAAACATCCTAGTTTTTAGGGTACGTCTGGCTTTCTTCGTCTTTAAAAGAGAAAATTTAACCACAAGCATGACTTCTGAGAAGTGCCCTTCCATAAATACCACGGACACTGCACTTACACGTGGAACACGTGTGAAGAATCTGCTCCAGATACTTGCGGAAATTTTTGCATCCAACAATTAGGAAATTTCAGGAAATAAACAGTTGATGTTTACACGGGACCACCTTCCCCAACTCTCATCATTTTCTCTACGCTGGGTGTTTTCCCAGATTCTTCTTCATATCCCAGCATGCTGCACTGAGCCATGCAGCTCTCGACGATTGAAATAATGGAGACAATATGCACATCAGTATCAGTATCGCTATGTTCAAAATCAGAGCCCAGATAGTGCTTCGTTAAGCTCTGGGGATCTACGCCACGTTGAAACGAGGAAGTCCAGTCCATCCAAACACCTAGGGCCATGGTGTATTGAAGGCAGGTGTGTAAAGCAGCGATTCTGTGTGCGTCTGTATCTGGTCTCAGCACCGTCAGCATAAAGTGGGAGTTCTGACCTTGACGGTTCCTCAACCTCAGCTCCATCAGTTCCGGTTCATAATTGGTCTCAAGTAAAGATTTCGCACCGCTACATATACAGTGTATATATCCTGGAAAGATAGTGCTGAACCGGCAACTTTGTGGAAGAAATGTGGTCGGAAAAAAAATAATAATCATGAATGGAGATCATTTAAACACTTGATGAAGTGAAAACAGTAAAAACCAGAGCTATGTTTAATATTGAAAATAAGAGCTTGTATAAGAGCTCTTCATATGCACACAAGGTTAGTGAGGCTAATCAGACAAACTGGTTTCAACTTGCTAGGGAGCATAAAGATTAGACTTTGAAGCAATGGAAAAAGGTCATGTGATCTGATGAGTCCAGATTGGTCTCATAAGAAGCGTCAGGGTAAACATGTAGATAGTGTCCACTGTACAAGCCTCTGGAGGCAGTGTTATGATCTGGGGTTGCTTCAGTTGCTCAGGTCAAAGGCTCAGCAACGTTATGTGGCAATAATATGAAGTCAGCTGACGACCTGAATGTACTGAATGACCAGGTTATTTTTTTTGTAAAAAAAATTATTCTGGGAACATTAGGAATTATTTTCACACATGAACTGGACTCAATGTGGTGTGCTGTGTATATATATATATATATATATATATATATATATATATATATATATATATATATATATATATATATATA
>JAAGKR010004719.1:23115-44490 GCA_011419295.1 Clarias macrocephalus
ACTCTCATCATTTTCTCTACGCTGGGTGTTTTCCCAGATTCTTCTTCATATCCCAGCATGCTGCACTGAGCCATGCAGCTCTCGACGATTGAAATAATAGAGACAATATGCACATCAGTATCAGTATCGCTATGTTCAAAATCAGAGCCCAGATAGTGCTTCGTTAAGCTCTGGGGATCTACGCCACGTTGAAACGAGGAAGTCCAGTCCATCCAAACACCTAGGGCCATGGTGTATTGAAGGCAGGTGTGTAAAGCAGCGATTCTGTGTGCGTCTGTATCTGGTCTCAGCACCGTCAGCATAAAGTGGGAGTTCTGACCTTGACGGTTCCTCAACCTCAGCTCCATCAGTTCCGGTTCATAATTGGTCTCAAGTAAAGATTTCGCACCGCTACATATACAGTGTATATATCCTGGAAAGATAGTGCTGAACCGGCAACTTTGTGGAAGAAATGTGGTCGGAAAAAAAATAATAATCATGAATGGAGATCATTTAAACAGGGTAAGCAGGGAACCACATGTAGATAGTGTCCACTGTACAAGCCTCTGGAGGCAGTGTTATGATCTGGGGTTGCTTCAGTTGCTCAGGTCAAAGGCTCAGCAACGTTATGTGGCAATAATATGAAGTCAGCTGACGACCTGAATGTACTGAATGACCAGGTTATTTTTTTTGTAAAAAAATTATTCTGGGAACATTAGGAATTATTTTCACACATGAACTGGACTCAATGTTGTGTGCTGTGTATATATACACCCATGCATGGCTGGCTGTGGTGCACTGGGTGTTCTGGAGTCTTTCTATCATGGCCATGGGTGAACATTGCATTCCCATGATTCTGTCACCTGGTATATAAATGAATAAATATGAATGAATATATAATATAGTCTATAACCAAGTCTATAGTGGCTTAATTTAAATCCTGACCAAATATTACTATGGATGAATGAACATTGCAAAGTAGAAAAAAAAAATATATATATATATATATATGCTGAAAACATATTTTAAATTTTGCCTTAATAAGGTCAAAATTCTACTACATTGTTATTGGTTGGTGGCTCAAACCTGGCTAATATTGCAGCATAATAAAGCTAAAGCAAAAGATTAAATAAATGGATTCTAAAAAATCGTCTAGCTTGCTTGCAAAGTTAAATTGGAGAAGAATCATATTTGTCATGAACGCATAAAGTTTGTTTTTTATGCATGAATCAGTCTTACATTCATTTTTTATGGCATGGGTTTGGAAAAACACTTTTTTCGTGCACTGACCAGCTCATCATTATGGCATGTAGAGCAATATGATAATGAAAGATCAGCACAGATCTAAATCTCTATCATGCAAAAATCTCTACTGCACTCTTTCCTGCATAAAAGCCGTGACAAAAATAAACTGGCTTAATACACCTGACCACAGAGACAAGTGACTGCTTGTAGAAGGGATCAGGTGTGTTTAGAGCAGGAACTGGAACCGACACGGTGCAATTAACAGGGTTTTTTATTTAACACTTTAAAATTAGATTTATAGGCAGGCGTTAGAAAATGGTGGTAATGGCAGCGGCGCAGAACAACTTGCACCTTTAACACAATAAAAGTTTGGCAAATGCATTTTATTTCATTCTGTGTAAATTTGGGATTTGGCAACACAGCTGGGTGAAACAATGTCAGCCTTTTGCAATAATCTGGTTATTGTTACCTGATTATTATCAGTCACACATTAGTTTAAACAATCATGGCCTTCCATGGATACCATGGATAAAGTATACAGACATCTAGAACAAGCCTTCTTTTTTCTTCAAAAAAAAAAAAAAAAGGCTAATTCGAGTCAGATGTTCTGCGGTTCAGGTGTCTGGACCCTCCCTGGTATATAGGAGAACACCAGCAGCTTTGGTTACCTGACCATCGAAAACAGAATTCTCTGACAGTGCAAATCTCAACGCAGGAAGAAACGGATCGAAGAAAGGAGTCACTGGAGTTTATAAGGCTACAAAGGGATTTTTGCAGGTGTGGGCTTCTCATTAGCACATAGAGTTTACAATCCAGCACTGTTGTAACTCTCCCCAAGCTATGGACGTCCCAGGCAATAAAGTCCACCAACAAGGGAACGCCAGGGAGACGGCAAGTGACCGATAGGCAAATCCTGACCTCTATAACCTCAGTTTGGAGAAAGAAAAAAAAGAAAAAAAAAAACACTAAAGCGGAGTCATTTTCATGAGGGGTTTCCACAAAGGAAATTACCGGCCTTTAAAGAAAACACTGACGTCTGTGTCAAATTGTTGTGTATAGATGATACGCAGAATGCCAAGACATCTGTCTGTGATCAGAAAACACAAAAGATGCCAAGTTAGGCAACATGATCCAGACAGGATCCAAAATAGGAAAATATCAATCATAAACTAGGTCAGACAGATAAAAAAATAATAAAATCATATCATAGAATATAAAATCTTGGCCAAACATGAGGCTTGACCTGAAGTGAACTGAAATTCTGATCTGGCGCGAGCCGACGCAAGCAATGAAACGTCCTATGAAATTTCCTCAATACCTGGTTTTATTAACCTCATAAGAAAAATGCACATCTTAAGGTTAATGCCCATAAAAAGTCCTTCCGCTAAATAAATCTAAGTAGGTAAGTGTTGTGTGCTTCCACTAAATAAATATAAGACTTCACCAGCGGTTACCATGATTGTTTAAACCGTTTTAGGAAGAATTCCAGCAAAAAATGTAGACAATTCCAAAGAGCTCACGAAGGTTTTTTTCACACTGACCTAAAGCAAACTAACCATTATTTGCCCTCCTGAGAAGACACACACACAGCCAGCCTGAAACAACATCTTTCAGACAGCGTCTCTCTCTGTCTCTTCACCGAGGCACGAACCAGATGCAATAAAAGCAGGAGACGAGGAGAAGAAAAGGCAAGAGTGCAGTTAGAGAACCGCATGATGCAGGCTTGCACGTGAACCTCGGCTACTGGGAAAGAAACTGCTATTTAAGTCTCAAAGTTGTGTCCAAACTCAGACAGTGATGTGATGAAGGGTAGGAGAGGACGAGAAGAAGAAGAAAGTGGATTGAAAAGGAAAAGAGACAGACAGAGAGGAAATGAGGAAGGAAACAGAGTGAGTAAGCGGTCAAGGCGAAAGCATGTGTTAAATCGCTCAGGAAGAGGGCACTGGACTTCTGTAAAAGAGACACAGAGAGAGAGAGAGAGAGAGAGAGAGAGAGAGGGGAGGAAAGACAAGCAGAGAAGAAAAGCCGGCTTTCACCATGGTTACTGCAGACAGCATGAGTGCAAGAGCCACACACACACACACACACATGCACATGCACATACACACACTCTGAGATGTGCATCTAGAGATGCCTGTGCGCTCCACACCGGATCTCATTCTCACCTGGTCCAGAAGAGGATACAGCAGCACCGAGTTGAAGATGTGCAGCACGGAGCAGGAGCAGGACTCTCACTCTTCTCTACTCCGTCTCTCTTTGCCTAACTCTTCCCTCCTCTCCCTCTCTCTCTCTCTCTCTCGCTCTCATTTCCCTCCCCTTCTACACCCCCCTTACCTCTCCTTGTATGGATGCACACAGCACACACACACAAACACCCTCCCATAACGGTGTGTCCCTCACCATCTTTTTTTTTTTTTTTAAGTCTCTCCTCTTTTTCTCTCTGTTGATTTCCAGCCATACGCAAACTTTCATCTCTTTACTATTAAATGTGAGCTCACCACGAGCACATTTAATTACTCATCAGGTTTATTCCTCGTTATCAGGCTGAAAAGATTAGTGTGTGTAATTAAGGTTTGTGTAAAATAACGTGCCGGAACAATTATCCATAAAAAGCACAGATGAGGCTAATGAGGAACTGGGGTAAAGGGGTTCAAATACTAAAATACGCAAATATTTACCCTCACAGGCGGATTAATGAACCATTTATAAAAACCAACTAGGTTTTATAAATATTGTTCGGATTGTTCCCAGATTTCAAGTTCCATCAATAAATTTGAAAGATATGCAAAAAAAAAAAAAGATTTCAAAGAATAATTATCTTAGAATGAGGCAGAACATCTGATGAAATTTGTTCTTATTTTTTATTTAATGCAGCTTTCCATAACTCACTCATTTTTGTAGCATACAGAGTCACTGGAAGACTGGAGCCTAACCCAGGGTACTTGGGGGACTAGGCAGGATATACCCTACATCGGGTGCCAATTCATCACAGGACACACAAGCACCAATTACCCTGATCTCCATGTCTTTGGACAGCTGGAGGAAACTGGAGGAATCCACCAAGTTCTACGCACACAGGCGGGACTCGAACCCTCAACCCTGGAGTTGCGAGACCACAGTGCTCGGAGCAAAACAATAAGTATGAATGACTAAAGCTTTCCCCAAAACTGTATTTCCTCTGGACCCTGTTGTCCAACAAGGGACCGTGGTGTCGCCAATAGTGTTTATTTATTCCCATTTTACAACCATGGTGGGACAACATTCACATTACAGGCAATTTGTGAACGCCAATTATCCTAATCTGTATGTGGGTGGAAACCAGAGTACCCAGAGAAAACCCACCAAGCACGGGGAGAACATGCAAACTCTACACACAGACCCCAAGTTGGGAATCAAACCCAGACCCTGGAGGTACGAGGCAACAGTGTTAACCACCACACCACATGCTGCTAAAAACTGTATCTTCCAACACTGGTGCTAGTTTGGTAAAGAATTAGCAAAAACACAAACTGTGATTACTAACATGCTAATCTAAAGTCATTCTAATTACTTACTTTAAACATATTATTTTATTTTAATTATTGTGTACACTTTGGGACGGCACGGTGGTGTAGTGGTTAGCACTGTCGCCTTGCACCTTCAGGGACTGGGTTCAATTCCCGTGTGTGTGCATGTTCTCCCTGTGCTTGGTGGGTTTCCTCCCACAGTCCAGAGACATGTAAGCTAGGTTAATTGGCGTTCCCAAATTGGCCACAGTATGTGAATGAGTGTGTGTATACGAGTACCCCACCTTGTGCTCCAAGTCTCCTGGGATAGGCTCCAGGCCCACCGTGACCCTGAATACAGGATTAAGCGGTATAGATGAATGAGTGAGTGAGTGAGTGTATACTTTGGGTAAGATGGTAGCAGTTTTGATGTGATGTCATCAACCGGCTTCAGTTTCAATGAAAAACTTGAAGAAATTAACTTGAAACTTGTGATCACATGACTTGTGGAGTATTTAGGAATGACGGATTTCAGGTACCAAAGGCTGTTTTTTTCTGTGCACATTGAAACATGTCAAAAGTCTTGTACAGTGATTCAGTTTGTACACTGGTACATATACTTTTAAGAACTTCCTATGGAGTTCCCTCTGAGGATGTACATATGGGATGTCAACTACCACATTCAAGATCGCTATAAAGGGCCTGTGAGACATCATAAAAAAAAGATGAGATTTTCCATTTATTTTCAGATTTACTCTATTTTGCACACCTTAGGTTGTTAGAAATACATATCGGTCCGGTTCCAGCACTTTTTATAAATAAAATGCATGCGGACAAGGTTCGAGCAAATCGCAAAATACTGTATGTCCACACCGTCATGGACTAATTCGAAGTCGAGTTAATATGCGTCATCACACAGTCATTATAAAATACAAATTTTCTGACAGGGTGGCACGGTGGAGTAGGGGTTTCCCACCTCAGGGTCTGTGTGTGAAGTTTGCAGGTTCTCCCCGTGCTTGGTGGGTTTCCTCGGTTTCCTCCCACAACCCAAAGACATGCAGATTAGGTTCATTCGTATTCCCATTGTGTATGTATTCCCTGCCTTGGTCCTAAAATCTCTAGAAATAGGCACAACCTCCATGTGACTCCGCCCCCTGTGACCCTGTACAGGATAGGCGATGAAGAAGATGAATGAATGAATGAATAGACATTTTCAGAAAGACATATTGTCCCCGTCTCAACAATATTCAATTCAATGGGAAACGCCTGCTGATAATAATAAAATCAGTCCAAAATGTGCCAGGATTGATGACAGGGTGGACATTTTTTTGCCAAAGTTAGCATTTATTGACCTTCAGTCTGCAAAGTGATTCACTGTTGAAGGTGACTGTGTACTGTTAATCACACGTTTTGATGTTTTGTAAAGTTTCATCACCATGACACGGTGGACATTTTAAGCTTGACACCAAAGTGCAAACACAATATGATGAAAATGAGGAAATATAAATATAAATATTTAAATTACTTACAGCAGTTGTTTCAACCTCTATTGAAGAAAGACAAAGTGATGGCTGCGATGTCACTGATCACATCGGCCAGCTTCTCAGTTTCGGTGCAGTTAGCCCAAAATGACAGGGAACCCTGCTTCACTTTCAGGGAGACGTGTAACATGTTTATTATCATTACAAAAAAAAAAAGAATATTTAAAAAAAGTTTAATTTGTTTAATTTTCTACAATGTATTAAGAAAAAAATTGTTAATTCTTATTGCACTCACTGAAGTTAGCAGAGCATCACGCAGGACATGACAAATTAAACAAACACACTCAAATCAAAGAAAACGTTATATAATGAGGGAAACACATTTCAAGAGACTTATAATCGTACAGATGTGTATCTAAATGTTTGGTCATTTAAAGGCAGCATGGATGCTTTGCAACTCCAAGGTCAGAGTTTGATGCCCACCTTGGGTCGGGGTACATGTTCCCCTCTGTGCTTGGTGGGTTTCCTCCCACTATCCAAAAACATGCAGATTAGTCTAATTGGTTTTCCCAGTTTGCCCAAAGTGTGTGAATGTGAGTGTGTGCCTTACTATGAATGTGATAAAGTGGTATAGACGATGAGTGAGTGAGTTTGGTCATTTAAAATAAAATCTCAGAACTTCATTACTGTATGTTTATGATAGCTCTGTGATTCTAATCGACACCAAAGGCACTTTATAGTGATATTAACCTACACGATAAACTTCCAGGCTAGAAAAGATGCCGAAGATCCGAGACACGAGTCTTTATCCATGGGATCAAGAAAGGATACTAAGAACCCAGCAAAAGTCTGTAATCATCCACATTGGTGATCCATCCAGAATTTATTTTTGAGTGAGTGATGCAGTCTCAAGTTTTTAGGCTTAAGCCTTGGCCTCATGCCATGGAAAATGACTTTTACAAGATGCCCTAATTGGAACCTGAGAGTTCCATATGAAAAATGTCTAGTCACAACCTGTATTTCTTCATGCATTTGGAAATTCTTTTAAATCATGACCGAATTTGAGAATAAACAGGCGTTGTTTGGATGGATTGGCACCCTGTCCAGGGTGTACCCCCGTCTAGTGCCCCCGAGTCCCCTGGAACAGGCTCCAGCCCCTCATGACCCTCTACAGGATAAGCGGTTTGAAGAGAGAGTCCATCAGTGAGTGAGTGAGTGGAAGTGGACGTAGATCTAAAAACCATGAATCGCAATCCAAGACTTGATTACGAATTAAGAAAAGAAAGCTGTTAAAACATTTTATAAGCCTTTTTAATCAGTACTATAAATCAATGCCGGTAATGTACTAGGGGGAAAAAAAAAAAAAAAAAGCAGCCTTCTGACGCACGGCTGTGAAATTGTAACCAGGCCTGTAAATTGTATTTCATGTTTAACCGCATTCAGACAGGCTTACCGTAGATTGGTTTGCTTTCACGCAAATAATGTGCACCGAGCGGGTTTAAGGCAAGCAATGCAAACTCAAGAGTTGGTCTATGGCCTCTCTGACCTCAGCCTGAACTTTACCGGACAAAAGCTCTCACCTACGAGGTCACGTCTGCTACTAAGCAGTTAAAGTTAAGACACCTGGGACAGAAATGGCTATTGTGAAATATCTTTTTGATATTTGTGGAATATTTTTATTAGGTATACCAATGCACTAACAAACTGGAAACTCGAGTATTATTCACCTGAGGAAAAGAAATTATTACACAACACTGCAGTCGGGACCAATTGGTTGATTTATTTGAAAAACCTTGGTGCGTGCTAACCCCACATAAAGCAGTGAAACTCTCAGCACTCGACTGCTAAACAACATCATCGATCTTATCTCCAAAAAATGAGATCATTTATGTGTCTCGGTCTTTTATGTCCAAGTCGTAATTCCATCTCAGCTGGTTTCCTTGTTTGCGCCAGAGCGTCCCTTACGCTAGCACTTCAAAACCAATGTCCGTTCAAGCTCCCTTACGAAACTAAATCATAGATGGAAAAAATTACATCATCGTCTGGGATTAAGTGCAGATGCACAGAAGTGAAGAGAAACAACAGAACCGAGCTGCCCATCTTCTTCAAAACATTTAGACGGGGATCATGCAGCACATTCGCTCGTTGTTGACTGAGCTGCACAAATAGTGTCGTTCGGTTTTACAGCTACGTCTCAGTGAGCACCTTTTAGACATAATATATGGTCACTCGTTTTTTTTTTTTTTTTTGACATTTCATTACACGTGGCCAACACCTGTTAACCGCTAAGTACCATCCAAAGTGTGTGTTTAGCAGGTTTTAAGGTGTGTTGAAACTGTTACTGTAGCATTTGGCAAAACAAAAATGCTGTCAAAAGTTGCATGCAAAAATGAGCAAAACAAAGTTAATTATAGCTACTGTATATATATTTTCCCCACATACAAGCAAATATCTTGCACTAAATATATGGCCAATCTATTAGAAAAAGATTTTGAATGACGGCCGTCAAACTTGTCTGATCTAATGCAACATGATGCATGAACATTTAGCTCGGCAAGACAACAACCATGTTGAAAGTATCAGCATAAACGGAGTAAGCAGCCTGCCCGTTTCCGTGTTGCACAATCCCATCCATGGAAATGAAGCTGGTCATCGTAACCCCCGTTTCTGTAAAACGCGTTTCTACGAGGAATGTTAGAAAACAGCCATCCTTTTGGGGAAATCCAGAACACAAGATCTAAATGAGCATACCGTATTTCGTATCTCCATGACCAGATATAATGGAAAAATAAAATCATCATCTTCATATTTCTCTAGAAGACATTGCAGTTGGTCATAATTCGGCCAGATATAAACTTGGCCAGGAACTCAATTATTAAATCAAATCCAAGGCATGAGCAATATGGTCAGCAATTCCATGATCAGATGTTAAAGTTGGTAGAACCACAATGACAGCATGACAACCCAAACAACCCAAACAAAAAGTAGGTCATCCATGAGTCCACAGATGACATGCACCGGTGCTGCGGTTGATGATCCGGATCAGTGCGTGGTGGTGACAGCACTGGATCAGAACCAAAGCTACCAGAATTCTCCACTGCCTCATCACAAAGGGGTCAGTCAGATGCCAGATGGTCTTGGTGCAGCCCTACAGCCTTTCACTTTCCAACTTTGTGGGAAACCATGTCTAAAAGCTGTTCCAGCATTTTGCACTCCCCCACCCAGTGGTTACACGTCTCTCTTATAGGTAGTCCAGTACACCCACACATGGTCCCACAGTCCGAAGACTTGGCAACAGCAACGGGTTTCACAGGACAGAACCTTCTGGTTATCTGCCACCACAAACTCAGGCACTTATGAGCTCACAAGTGGCAAAGTTACTTCAAACCAGACTTCTGACATTTCTGGCTCCGACAGGACTCTGAACTCCAATTTTTGCTGGTGCACTCAGTTAGCATGGCAAACATCGGAACAGCTGGCATGCATTGTTGGACTGCCATCTCTTATGCCCACAGTTCCAGGGCTGTGGAGTGGTTGCAATCTCACTGGGCTTGGTTCAGTAGGAAGAATTCATAGAATGTTCTAGGAGGTTGCAACTTACCAAAGCCAAACATGCTTCCAGGCGGACAAGGAGTCACATGAGGGAGGTGCAAGACCTCCATAAGAGGATCCGTTTGCCATACAGATTGGTACATAAGTGCAATGTCTGTAGGAATTCATAATACGTGACGCCGTCATCACATGTACTCAACAATGTGATCATTCACTCTCCGAACCCCTCACATTGCAATAGTTCCCTACCAATCCTCACACTACTAGTGTCAAAATCAAGAGTGAAATTCTGCTCAACACTGGGGTGAGCCAGGATGATGGTCCTTGCCTGTCAGGTCATGCAAGGTGTTGGCAACCTGGCACTATGTGCCAGCCCTTATAGAATGGTATGATTCGGATTCCCCAAAACTTTTTTTTTTAGTAGCCACGTTGTTCTTCCTGATCACATGGCTCCAAGAAACCAGGCTGAAGTTACTTGGATTAACATGAAGTCTGACCTGACAGTAGCTGGTGCCCATGAAACAGCTCTGACCAAATGAGGCATGGACTCCACAAGGTTTCTCCACAAGGATTCACATAATGTGTGGTAATATCTGGTGATGGAGACCTAATGGATTGTACATGTCTATAGAAAAGTGATGAAAAGTGACTGAGGCCAATGATTTTAAACTTAATCTTGTACATATTTTTATCTTACATACACCATCCAGCCATAACTTTAATTAAAACTCCCTGCCTAATACTGTTGTTCCACAGAAACAACTCTGACCAAATGAGGAATGGACTCCACAAGATTTTGGAAGGTAAGATTTGGTTTCTGCCACCTCAAAACCGCATCAAATCTTTTAAGTCCTGTAAGTTGTAAGGTGGATCCTGCAGATATTGGATACATTTGTCCAGCCCATCCCATAAAGAAGCTCATTTGGACTGGGAACTGGGGAGTTGGTTAGTTTGGGCAAGTCAACACCCTGAGCTTAGTTGCGTTTCCCAAACCAACATTTTTTTGCAATGCAGCAGGACTTGTATGGTTGGGATATATATGGTTGAATGAGTCCACTGCCATTAGGGAACACCGATCCCATGAAATGGAGTACTTGGACTGTAACAGTATTTAGTCTGAATGCCAGAACCCAAGGTTTCCCAGGGGACCACACTGCCCCCACCATGCATGCCTTATTCCCATAGTGCGTCCTGGTGCCATCTTTTCCTTAGATAATGTAAACCATATGCAACGGGCCAGGCACATGATGTAAAGGAAAATGTGATTAGTCTTTGATTGCTTGATGATGCAGTTTCAATGCTCACTTTTGGGCCAACTGTGGGCAAATTTGGCGATGGACCAACAAGCTGCGATGCATGGTGCCTCCTCACAAATTTCTATCACAGCCAGAGTTTGAAATTAACCTCTTTTTATCCATTTGCGCTACAGTAGCTCTTCAGTAGGATCGGACCAGATGATCCTTCAGCGTCTATGACCCTTTTGTCAACTTTTACCCACTTTCGGTACTAACCACTGCATAGCAAGGACTCCCCAGAAGACCTGCCATTATGAAAGTACTTTGATGTATACACTCAAGTCATAGCTAATAAACATTATTCAAATTCAATGCTCACATGATACAAAAATAATGTAAATAACCTTCATGTTAGGCATTGTCAACCAAACAAACCTTTCACACTGAATGTTCATACAAACAAATGCCCTTCTTCACACTGCCCATGAACTATTCCTGGTTAGAACAACAACGTTCAGGAATCCAGCACTGAACGTCTGTCAGAAATCTAGGGCACAGGAGAGATGCCTCATAAAGGTCCATTTGGGAACCATTTGAGTTGGCAGGCGAGGAAGGGTGTGCGAGTCCTAAAGGTCTCGTAAAGCCGATTTTACCGCATCAACCCTCCATGCCGGGGGTTGGGGGTGAGGGGGGGGCACAAGCAGATACTCGGGCATCGTAAATATGAGCGGTGGGGGCTCTCTGGAAAACAAAAATAAATCACTGAACTGCACATCATCGCCTCTAAATCCCAAACAGATCGGTGGCATCTTCACGTTTTCGCTCGCTGCTCTTGCTTTTAAAATAAATAAATAAATAATTCCAATACAAAAACCATTAAAGGCAAAAAAAAAAAAAAAAACATTAAGCAAAGCGACAAAGGGGTTAATCTTTAGGATTTTATTAAAATACCTTGTGGAATTTACCATCAGAGGTTACCATCACAAACATGATTGTTTTCTAATATAAAAAAGAAAACAAAAGCAAAAGTAAAGCTTAAGAGCCTAGTTACAAGAGGTCTTTTTTTTCTTCTTTTTTTTTTCGTAGTTTTTGCAGTCTGGTGACGGGAGAGGGGACAATTTACAAAGAAAAGAAAAAAGGTGGTGAAAGAAAGGAATAAAAAGTTCACATGTTGTAAAAATACATTTCCCAAGTTTAACGTTACACAGTTCAATTCAAACATTCATTCTTTCATTGTTAGATGTCAGTGCGAGAAATATGAAGAGGGGGAAAAAAAACAGGGAAAGAAAAAGAAGACACTGTTTTTAGCTTGAAGGGACTGTAAGGAGTACGTTCTGAATGATCACGCTTCAGAGAGTTTCAGAGAGGACTGACCTACAGAATCCTGAACAGGGTGTGTAAATGAGTGTGTGTGTGTGTGTGTGTGTGTGTGTGTGTGTGTGTGTGTGTGTGTGTGTGTGTGTGTTTGTGTGCATTTTGAACCCTGAGAGAGAGAAAGTGACTACTATCTATTCGTGGTCTGGCTTTAGCAGTGACTCCAGAGAGGGGCTTTGGGAGAGCAGAGCAGATTTCACACCTTGAAACCAAAACCAGTCGGGGTTCTCTATAAAACACGCGTCCAGCACATCGGGCCGTGAACAACAGACATGATGGCTTGTAAAGTAACGTCTCCGTACAGAACACAGTTGGGAAATGGGTGGGGTGATAATGAGGATAGTGGGTTAATTTAAGGCTACTACAGGCGAATGAAAGAAAACCTGGAACCTAACAGCCCTGTAGACAAGCTGCCGGACAGGACAGGAGCATTAAAAGTGAACGAGGGGAGAAAGAGAAAAAAAAAAAGGTTTTTGAAATGTTTTCATACAACATGTAGAACACTGAATAATACACACAAATACACACTGCTGATGTCCAAGAATGAAGAAAATCATAGAGATGAAAAATTACATACATCATAATGGAAAAAATAAAAAGAAACATTAAAGAGCCAAGTTAAAGGACAGAAGAGGAGACGACAGAGTCAGACGACACCAAATGACCAAAACAAGCATGACGGAATCTTGGTTCAAGGTCACGAGTGACACGCTATTCCATAATGATGATAATCATCAAATAGACCGAGGGCCAACTAGACAGGAAAAAAAAAAAAAAAAAAGGATGCACAGTAACAGACTTTTCATGCATAAAAAAAAAAACAACCAAAAAAAAAAACAATCCGGATTGTTACATTTTTTTAAAGAGTAAAAAAAAAAAAAAAAAGCAAAGCAATATAACTAAGGATCAGGTATCATCACCACCACGACCAACGTTCTTAAACCATTCCATTAGAGTTTATTTCCGAATGTTCCATCACCTAGCTTATTTGAGACCAGACCCCGAAATCCATTTTTCCAATCAACTCATCACTGATACATAAACGCTTTCTACAGTAAATCAATAGGTGACCGAAGTTTGCGCTCACTCACAACTCAGACACAGAAAGCTCAAAAAATTAAAGCGTGCGGATTTAAACTATCAGATGCTAGCCTATGCTGAAAAAAAAAAAAGAAAAAAAGATTCTAAGTAGGGAAATGCATCTTCGTTAGATGTGTTTTAGATAAGCTCACAGAGGATCGACGATGGTTTTCCGAAATAGCGACGGTACACCTAAAAAGACGCTGTACATAAGCAAAGAACAAGTCGATCATACATTCAATATCTGTTACTGAGGTACTAGAAACGGTTACTCTTGACGCAAAACACTTTTCATACAAGAGACTCGTCTCAGGAGATAATTGTAAAACCCCCTTTGGAAAAAAAAATATATTTTTTAATTTTCTTAAAAAATTAAAAATAAAAAAAAATTTACAGCTGGTTTGTTTTTGCGAACTAGCTCCATCCAAACCACAGTGGGTAGAGCAGTCAGGTTCAACAAAGCAGGAAGAGAGGGGCAAACAAAAAAGGGAAGAAAAAAAGGAAAATGGCTAACACTGATGAGATCTGGATTGTTGACTGTCTTGAGCACTTCTGACTGATAAAGGGACAGATTGCGTGCCTCCCACAGCTCCGTTCTGAATTTTTGGAAGTCAGCCACGCAGTCTGCTGATGGATGGAGTGATGCAGTCTGGTTCTGCCTGCCTTCCTCTCTAAAAGCGTGAAGACTCATTTAAAAAAAGAACTGATCGTTTCTGAGCAAGGATGAATGCAGCAGGTACAATGAAATGCTGAGACACAATTGGACTCAGGCGTACATTTTCACTGACCCCTAATGGCCATATCATGTTACTACAGAAATCCACTTTCAAAAGATTAAAAAAAAAACTCTGCAAACCCCTTTGCTTTAGTTGTGTGTGCGCGCATGTGTGTGTGTATGTGTGGGTATTGCGGGTGGAAAGCATGTGCATATAAGAGATCTCATCTTCACTTAAGCACCTGGCAGGGTGAGAGCAGCCTGATTCCTGACTCCTTACACAGTGATGTCATGGGAAGAGCAGGAGCTAAAGGAAGGACTATCGGAGATAAAAAAGAATAAAGAACAAAGGTCAGTGCGAAAAAGCTGAACCACCCAGGGAGACACGTCCAGGAAGTATAGAAAGATAAGAAAAACAAAGGAGCCATGCATATCAAGGTGGAGGATATGTGTTTTATAAAAATAAAATAAAAAATCCAAAAAGAGGAAAACAAACAAACAAAAAAAAAATCCCACCCGAAAAAAAAACATTAAAAAAATGACACTTAACATAACATGAAAATCTGTAAGTGGAACACCGGCCTTTTAAGACACTTGAAAATGTGCTTGTTATTTTTCCCCTCCAGTTTTCAAAAAGCTGACTGTAGAAATAACGACAGATTAAGTGTAAAGACAACGCTTACTGAATATTCCTAAATCAGACGGTCTTTATAAGAGAATCATAAATCATAGTGATGAGATGCACACATAAAATAGACATCGTATACATCTACACTGTTAAAGTCGACGAAAGTTCTGAAAAAAAAAAAAAGTCTTCAGGAGTTGATAAAAAGCTGGACTTGAAAGTCATATTTATGATGCTCTTACAGAGACGCGCGTCATTTCTCCGTAGATTATTGATAACACATGACTGAACAAATCCCCGAACGAGCTTTACAAGAAATGAGAGAACGTCCTCTTTAATCATCTTTCAGAAGGAAAGGATGGACATGATGTCCTCGACATGAATGGTGGGTGTGGAGGTGGAACGTCAAGTGTCCAAGATGGCAACCGGGCTGCTGTCGGGCACAGACAGAGGACACGTCGCTTCTCTTATCGTTCTGTTGAAGCTGTGGCTGCTCTTAGCTGTCCATTACAACTGTGGTGAAAAAAAGGAACTTTGATGATTTAAGCCAGCTTTTCCTCTTCGCTTCAAGGGACAAATCTATGCTTTAAAAAAAAAAAAAAAAAAAAAAAACGTATGCTTGGGAGGCTGCAAAAAAAAAAAAGTTCCTGTGTCCTTTATTACACTGTAAATCAGCTGGATAGACAGAAGGCAGGTAGGAGAGACACTACTCAGAAACAAACTCCAACTAGTCCAGATTCAAAAAGGCTTAAAATTAAAAAGTCGGGTATTTCTAATTCTAACAAAAAAAAAAAAAATTACTGAATCCTTGAGAAAAAGAGTTATTGCTTGCTGCACAAGTGAGAAAATAAACGGATACGACGACGAAGGAAGGGAAGTTGAAGGGTTGAAGGTTTTTGGGGAAATGTTTCTCGAGTGGGTCACGTCTAGACTTGTGTGTTCTTGTGTGACTGGATTGACCCTGGTTTTTTTTTTTTTTTTTTCCGTCAAAAACAAAAAAAAAAAAAAAGAAATCAGGGCATCGGTATGGATCGAGCCCTAAAATCAATGTGGGAAAGGGCATCGCTGGGGCAACGGCGGAATGTGTTGGGATGCTATTGGTCAGAAGGGACGTCTCTGTCAGCCTCTGCCTTGGTCGGCTGCCCGGGTGAGGGGGTGTGTGGTGGGTGGGAGACCGGGGCGAGGGGGTGGGCTAGGGGCAGGGTGCCTGCCACCATGCCCTCTACTCCTGCCCCTGCACCAGGTAGAGCTCCCGGGGTTACACCGATCAGACCTGCCGGAAACCTGGGGAAGACAGACGTGCAAAGGTAAAACGATTTTTTATATGGAAAATTATTATTATTTTAAATTCGCAACTCGCCTGTTTCTCACCTGTATCCTGCTCCGTTCAGTTCGGAGTGCACGGAGGCAGTCTCCATAGATGGCCACTGGGAAGCCGCCATCAGATACTCCTTATTCACACAGTTCTTCAGACTGTCAGGAATACGACCTGCAGAAACAGACCCAAAAAAAAAAAAAAAAACATCAGATGTATAAGCAATCCATCGTTAAACGAAGTGAAGGTGTGTGTGAATGGGAGAAGGTGACCGGTTCCTGACCCGTGATGGCTCTGCGTACTTCCCGCGCTGCCTCCTCTCTTGCCTCGATGGAGGCCTGCTCGCTGTACCAGGATGTGTGAGGGGTGCAGATCAGATTAGGGGCATCCTTCAGAGGGCCCTGTGAGAAGCTGGGAGATGACACGCAAAAGACAAACGGTGATTTGTATGATTCACAGGGTGTCGGGATACATTGGCGATCTGCAACACTTCAAATCCAATCAGCGTCCCAGAACACACTTGGACTTTATAACTAATGCTGTGCTAATCTCCATCTCGTAACTCAATAACTGCACGCATCATGCAGTGCGCAGTACACCGTACAAGCTGGAGTCTTTTATGATCCGAGGTTGCTTTGGTCTAGACTTAATGAAATCTTAGTTTATGTGATTTTTTTTGGGCCAGATTGTGTACATTCACTAAGGGTGTCCATGGAACCATAATTAAACTTGCTGCAGAAATGACAGGGTGTATTAAGAAGAACACACACACACACAGGTTTAACCCAGGGATCGGCAACCATAAACACACAAAGAGCCATGTGGACCCGTTTCCCAAAGAAAAGACAACCGGGAGCCACAAAACCCTTTTGACATCTAAAAATGAAGATCACGCTGTACATGTTGTTTTTTCACCTTTACGCTATGTAGAAATAAAAAATTTATATAAATATAATAGTGTATTGCATTTATGAACTGCTACATAGAAAACAAAATCTTATTGCATGCAACAAAAACATTTAAACTCCAGACAAAATTAATTTTTTGATGTTTCAAATGTCTATTTGAGTCCTCCTCGTATTTATGAAATAAATATCCGAACTGCAGCAAATTATCCACCAAAAATCCTGTCTGCTTCTTTGTGCCATCATCTTTTTATCATCTGCACTGGAGCGAGCAGTCAAGGATCAACCTGAATAAAATCGGGCTCGAAATAGCTCAATAAATCGCATGCCAGCACATCGAATATTTTGAACGACAAAAAATTGGACACGTTTTCTTTTAATGTTACAAGATCACTATTATGTTCAAAATAAGAATTATATAAAAAATAAACTACATAACTGAAAGAAAATACATTTAAATTAAATACTCATTATTTATTTTCCAAAGCCAAAGGGAGCCGCAGCAGAGGGATGAAAGAGCCACATCCGGAGCTGCAGGTTGTAGACCCCTGGCTTAACCTTGCTAAAATACAGACGCCTACCTAAAGGGCTCCGTCTCGTGGACGTCGAGAGCTGCGCCACGTATTCTTCCCTCTTTCAGTGCCTGAGCCAGCGCCTTCTCGTCCACCAGCCCTCCTCGCGCAGTGTTCACTAGGAACGCACCTTGACGCATCTAAAACACAGATCAAAAGCCATTAGAGGTTAATCAGGTTCATGCTCGGTGTATAAAGGAGGGAACTGGATTTATGGTCGTAATCTGTGACGTTTGTGTCGGGCCACATTGCTGTGTGAGGGTAAAACTCTGGATTTGGCAAAAGCAAAAGGCTGGATTCTAAACATGAAGGAAGTGGGTATGTACACTCCTGTAAGAGTGACCGTGTGTGTGTGCGAGACCCGGTTTGAGCTACCTGTTTGATAGTGAAGTCGTTGATGAGGTGGTGGTTGTGTTCGTTCAGGCTACAGTGAAGGGACACACAGTCTGAGTGGATGAGCAGGTCCTGTAGCGTGGCCATGCGCTGGAGCCCCAGTGATTTTTCTACCCCCTCGGGCAGGTACGGGTCGTAGAAAATCACCCCAAAACCGAACGCCTTCGCCCTCAAAGCCACTGCTTGGCCGACACGTCCTGAAACAGAGGCCAGCGTCAGAGATCAGGACGCTACACAGTGCGGGGACCGTGTCCATACATTTCGCGGTGCATGTCAGATCAAGATATCCTCAATATAACCAGACCAAGGGGAGCAATTTAAGAAAAAATAAAATTAACATTTAAAATTTATTTAAAATATTCATATCATTCTCAGAATCTGAGAATTACAAATTATGATTAGCCAAGATTTTAATGCATTTCATTACGTCACTCAGCATGAACGAGAAAATTAAACACTGCTTTAAAAGTAAAAGAATAAAATTATAAAAAGAAATAATTGCATTGTTTTATGATGATTCTTACAGTTATCATCAACAGTGATTATCTGATATTCCTGCACATTGCAATATTATTATTGAAGAAGCTTGCCAAGACAAGAAAATGCCTAGAACCCAGACAACTTGAACCTGAGAACGTCCTTATGGATTTAGCGTCTCACCGAGGCCGATGATGCCCAGCGTCTCCCCTCGGATGCGAGCGGCTCCTCCCGCCACTTCTCTGATCTGCTCGACGCTGGAGGCTCGAGTGCCCTCGCGCAGGGCCTGGTGCATCCAGGTGACTCGACGGTACAGGTTCAGGATTAAGCACATGGACGTGTCCGCCGTCTCCTCCACGGACGCAGCCGGCACGTTACACACGGCAATGCCTGTTGAAGAATAACGATGATGTGGTGTCATTTACATCAACTAGTGCTTCTCAAAAGGGGCCATCTGTCCAGACGGTAGAACGTAAGGCGAAGCGCCGGACTCACCGAGCTCTGCCGCGGCTTTGACGTCCACGTTGTCGAATCCGCTGCCGATCCTCACTATGACACGGAGCCCTTTGAACTTGTCGAGGTCGTCTCGTGACAGTGAGATGGTGTGATACAGTAAAGCGGCGACAGCTTCGTTAAGAACCTGGACGAAAACATCGGGGACGCTTATTATAACCGTTAATCGCGATCAGCAGGACCGAAAAGCATTTTTCGGTGTATTAAACCTACCTTTTCATGGATCTCCTGAGTGGACTGGGCGTCACAGAAGGCCACGGTGGCCACGTCCTTCAGGATGGGCATCTCCACCGTGCAGTCCCGGCCGTCCAGGAGCGCCACCAGAGGACGAGGATGCATGGGCCCGTTTAAGATGGGTGGGCGAATGCCTGTAAGACACAGAAGAGGCGTTACACACCTGGGCTCCAGCTGAGAGAAATACACTCAGCATTTCTCGCTAGGATTCATAATGTCAGAAATTATTCTGGTACAGATCGAATATAAATCATAAAAATATGTGTTGTGTGCACAATACAACTTTGCTTGAGAAAGGATGGATCAAATACAAGGGTGAGTCAAAAATGATCCGCAATCTGGTTATATTAAAACTTCTGTTGGCAATACTGTCTTATTAGCACTTTCCGTTCAACGCTACCGTCTCCACAGTCACAGCTGTGTGTTACAGCAGTTTGTTTGTAACTGTGGTGCGAGCAAAAATGGACACCCGCTTGCGATTTGCACACACGAAGAGGAGTGTGCGGAGATTCAGGGTTTTTTTTTTTTTTTGCTTCCTGTAAATATACATGGTGCCAAAGAAAAAATAAAAAAACAAAACAATTGTTTGGATATCTGCAAACAAAATTTAGGCTGATACTCTGAGGAAGGTAAAAGTTTCTTAAATAAGAATCTGACTGGTGACGAGACACGGATTCATCACTACAAGCCTGTGAGTAAACGACAGAATATGGAACGAAAACATCAATCGCCGACTGAGAAAAAGTTCAAAAGTCAACCATCAGCTGGGAAATTCATCAATGCTTACAGTTTTCTGGGATTCTCAAGGGCCAGTATTGGAACATTATCAGGAAAAAGGTTCAACAATCAACAGTGCTCGTACAGTGTGAAGAGCTGATGCCTAAACGTATTATTTAGGATTAAACGCAGAGTGCCGCTATCCGAGGGCGTCATGATCACAAACACTTCTGCCCACACTGTCGACTTCGTTTTGACGTGTTAAAGCATTCTCCCTATAGTCCTGATCTTGACTTCCTACAGCGAGAGTGCAGATCATTTTGGACTCATCCTCACAGAATAACAAATTTTACCACTTAGGTTGAAGAAATCTTTATAAACCTAAAAGCCAGACTTTAATAAGATCATTCAAATTCAAACAGAATACAGACCCCATGATTTATTTATCAGACAGAGTTTAATGCACTGGGCCATGGGGATATATCATATCAGATACTGGAACTTCCCTGTGGGACCATCGCCCCCATGCACTATTGTTGCTTTCAGGCATTTGCAAACGTAGCATTTCATTAAGCTCCTTAAAAAAAAAGGCAATTAAGCTTCTCTAAAATCTATTTAACTGCTCCAATCGTAATTTGCATTTAAATAGGCTTCTATTTCATCGCCTAACACGTCGTTTCCTTAATTTTGCATTTCCCCCCCACTTCATTTCCCCCACAATGTAAACCTAAACGCTAACCCGGTCTTACAGTTGGCTCGCCCACTTTTGACAGAATTTATGCTAAAATATCACGCCTACGTCCGCCCTGTCGAGATCGTGTAACTCCAAGGGCATGGAAGAAGTGCAGCTGCGTGTAGTAACAAAAGCGTATCCCGTTTCAGCCCACACATGGGCGTAACAGGAATCACATCATCGCTGGCCCCTGTCCATTTCCAGACCTCCGGGGCAGGATAAATAGACGAAGGGGTCGACAAAGAAGTGGACAGAAGAAGAAGAAGAAAAAAAGAAGAAGCGAGAGAAACATGGGGGGTATTTTGGCTCCGAGCGGCTGGGGTGGGGGCCCTTAATATGACTCACAGTCACCAAAATCCTGCAGAGTATGTAAGGACAAACTCTCGCTTTACAATCCACCTCTGAGAACTATGAGTGAATTAAAACGTGTTCACTGGTTTGATAAGACGTGAGAACCCACACCTGCACGGAGAAATCCAAGTCCGTCACGCTCATTAGACTGACTATTATGTAACGACAAATAAGAAGCGTAGGGAAAAATTTCAGCTGATACAAACAGCTTGGGGGGGAAAAAAAGGACATGGGGGATATGTATATACGCGTGTGTGTGTGTGTGTGTAAAATGCATAATGAGCATGAACATCACTACATACATTACATATACACACATCTATATATGGGGGTATATATATATATATATATATATATATATATATATATATATATATATATATATATATATATA
>JAAGKR010004719.1:45574-58156 GCA_011419295.1 Clarias macrocephalus
TGTCGAGATCGTGTAACTCCAAGGGCATGGAAGAAGTGCAGCTGCGTGTAGTAACAAAAGCGTATCCCGTTTCAGCCCACACATGGGCGTAACAGGAATCACATCATCGCTGGCCCCTGTCCATTTCCAGACCTCCGGGGCAGGATAAATAGACGAAGGGGTCGACAAAGAAGTGGACAGAAGAAGAAGAAGAAAAAAAGAAGAAGCGAGAGAAACATGGGGGGTATTTTGGCTCCGAGCGGCTGGGGTGGGGGCCCTTAATATGACTCACGGTCACCAAAATCCTGCAGAGTATGTAAGGACAAACTCTCGCTTTACAATCCACCTCTGAGAACTATGAGTGAATTAAAACGTGTTCACTGGTTTGATAAGACGTGAGAACCCACACCTGCACGGAGAAATCCAAGTCCGTCACGCTCATTAGACTGACTATTATGTAACGACAAATAAGAAGCGTAGGGAAAAATTTCAGCTGATACAAACAGCTTGGGGGGAAAAAAAGGACATGGAGGATATGTATATACGCGTGTGTGTAATATGCATAATGAGCATGAACATCACTACATACATTACATATACACACATCTATATATGGGGGTATATTATATATATATATATATATATATATATACACACACACACGTGTGTATGTATGTGTGTGTAATATGCATAATATTTTATATACAAATGAGCATGAACATCACTATATATATTACATATACACACGCATACATGTTCATAAGCATGTGTGGGAGAGAAATAAATAACATTTTAAACGCTCTCCCATGTTCATGCCTATGAACAAAAAAATGGCAAAGATAAATTATCCTTAATTAATATTTAGGACATAATAATAATAATAATAATAATAATAATAATAATAATAAACACAAACATACAATCTGTAAAGTCCTACAATAAATATTAATCAATGATAATTTATCTTTGCCATTTTATTATTCATAGGCATGAACATTTTATATACATATGTAGTACACACACGCACATGTTCATAGGCAGGTGTGGGAGAGAAATAAATAAAAAGTCAAAAAATTCTTACAAACACTATATTTTTTTTTTAAGAAGCCTATGGGAAAAGCATGGCTAAGATAAATGATCCTTGATTAATATTTAGTGTAGGACTACACAGACACATTTTATTTCTAAGCTGATTCGGGGCAGGAGGAACCGCTCTGCCCTTTTGCCCGGGTGACAGGTATCGACTCGGCGGCCTGCAGGAGACTTCTCGAGCGCCGGAGAGCACACGACTTCATTTCAGTCTCGCTAAAACCCTAAGCAGCTGATTGACGCGTGTAACACTAGGAGGCTGACAATACAAATATTTGTTTAATTCTATTCTGTTCACGTCAGGCCTTTCCCACAGCACGCACGCGCGCGCACACGAATGACGAAACATGGCTGCCGAGATATGATAGATCAACCCAGGCCCGGTTTAAACAGTGGAAAGAGAAGGGGGGAAAAAAGAAGAGGGAAACGATAATCAACGTTTTTTTTTTTGTGAACAATACGGACGCTTATTCCTTCGAGGTCAGCGAGGGAGCGTCTCGTCGTTCCGAGCGCAGATGCTGTGTGTTGAGGTTGAGCCAGCGGGTATGAAAATGAGAGCGCAGCAGAAGAGGCATGGCCCGGCAAACAATGCCATTCATTCACAGCCCGGTCCTTTTCCTCCTGCCCCTCCTCCCCCCCCCCCCCCTCCATCCACCCCCCTCTCGTCCCAAACCTCCTTGTCTGCCACCCCTCCACCTCACTTTCTTACTCCGGGGCTCCAACACACACACATGCACATATACAAAGAAGGGGGGGGGGGGTGGAATGATGATGATAATACATTAGCACCACACCCAACCTCCTGCCTGCCAGACGCAAACACACACACACAGACGCTTGCACAACCACACGGACGCCTTTATTCGTATGGTCTTAAAAAAAAAAAAATACCGCTCGAAATACCGCACCCAAACCAACCCCCCCACCCTCAAGACTCCACATCCCACAAAACACACACATACACAAAACATCCTAACCTTGCATCATGAAGTAAGCACGCCTGTCTTCTCTCTCCCCCTCTCTCTCTCTCTCTCCCTCTCCTCTACCGCTCTATCACTCTTTCTCCTCCCTCTACAATCAGTGTCAGGCTGTTTTTGCCTGGCAGGCACCCAGCTGTCATGCACACCAGGCTCCTCCCTCACGAACACTGGCCAATCACAAGGCGCGGGCACTGAGAACCGACCAACCGGCACTAACGTTATTAGCATAGGCGAGCGGCTCGAAAGGAGTCCGGCGGTTATTGTTGTTTTTAAAGAGACAGCGGCTCGTTCTCGCGCTCTGACGCGCACCGCCGTTCGCGCGGTCTGTAGTAAAGTCGAGATCGAGACGCGATTCAGTTTGAAAAGCTCCGCCTTCCTTCGCCGTTCAAAATGGCACTGAAGCCCATTAACACCTTTGTGTATGAACTTTTTGACTATTCAAATACAAACTAAAACATGGCAAAGAAACGAAAATTAAAAAAACTTGAAAATCAGCAACAAAGTGCCTCATCAGATACGACCTGATAAATCGAAAAAAATCCGAAAAGATTACTGTAAAGAATTCGAATTATATCAAAATCATTAAAACAAAGCTACATCAGCTATTCTGGGAGACATCAGCGAAGTTTCTTTAATAAAAAAAAAAAGCTACAACTACGAATCTGAAAATCCGAAAAGATTACCGTAAAGAATCCGAATTACATCAAGGAAAAAAATGGGGGGAAAAAAGGTATATTTCCAAGTTGAGACATAAGCAAAGTTTCTTTAATAAAAAAAGAAGCAATAAAACAATACAACTGATCTACGAAACAAAAGGCACACACAACAAAACTTTTCTGTAGGTTATGAACAACTGGCTGCTGTAGGAAAATAAGTCAGTGCCAATTCTCCAGAAAAGTGTCTAGAATTGAACATCAGAGCACCAAAGGAACTTGGGATATACACACATGCACATACATCAGCTGCATCATTGTTGCGCACCTGTATTCACTGGAATAAGCTCCACCCTCGAGATACGGACCTTAAGATGCATTTACTAATAATCATAATAATAAATGATCCAATCGCATCATGTGAACACATTGATCGAATCCGGCTCAATCTGATAGGAGGGGTGATGTGTAAACCGTTCAATAGGAACAGTGGTACCTTGGCATATAAACTTTTCCTAGAAATTTTGCAAGAAATTTATATGTCGGCATACGAAGCATTTTCAGGATACGTGCGAATGAACCGAACGGCGGCTTGTGTGTACACCCGAGGCACGATCACAGCTTATTTAAGTTAGTAAAAATCAAGGCGAATCTGGATTATATATATTTTTTTATTTTGTGCAACATTTTGTGAAGGCAGCACCATGGGTTGTAAAATTGTTAGCAAGGACGGTAGTTCTCTCTGAGAGGAAAAAGGGACCCACTTTCAGTTTGTGTTTTTGAGGCAGCTGGTGCCAAAAGGAATCATAAATTCAAGGCCAAGTTTGGTTTAATTTCTATTTATTTCATATTTGACTCCATTTATATGTCCTCTCTAAATGATTTGATTGATTTCTCTCTTGCTGCAATAAATCAATTATTTCTGCATGATATTCGCCTCATATCCCCCACGCACGTCATTAGGTGCTGTGATTAGTTTCCAAGGAGGGAAATTTTGCTCCCGTTCCTGACTTATGAGAACAACTGTCCCCCACCTGTCCACTCCGTCTTGGTCTTTGTCGGAAGAAGAAGCACTGATTGTCTCGCATTTCACACGTCGTAAATCATGTGACCAATCATAGATTAGACCTAATTCTTGTAACCAATCACAAGACAGAGGGTGGGATTTGTCAGACAAAGATTTTCTGCAGATTAAACTCTTCACAGCGAGCAGAACCACTTTGTAGATATATAAAAAATAATAATAATTAAAAAAAAGGAAACAAAGCAAATACTCTAATCTGAATGATTTTAATCAGACTGAAGGTATATTATTGAATGTTCACCAAAATAAGTATGGACTTCTCATGCCGGCGCACAAAGTGAGATTTAATTTAGGATAAGGGACGTTTTTTTGTTGGGTTTGAGTTAACCCATGTCCACTTTTAGTTCCATCCCTAACCCAACACATTTTCCCAAGATAACTTGGTGATGAGATAAAATCAGAGCTGTCAAGTAGTGATAATAATAATAATGCTTTTTATTTATAATGCACGTTATATTTGAAGCAAATCTCAAAGTGCTACAAATTATTTTTGGTCAAAGACCTACCAGACAAGACTGAAAATCTTACGAAATCTACTGGACTCCTGTGACAAACAGCTGCAGCATGAAGAAAGGAAAACCACATGCAGCTTTTTTTTTTTTTATCTTTCCTAAGCAGCTGACACACAACATGGGAATGTCAGGACAGGACACACAAATGAGGAGCTGGACTTTAAGGTGGACATTTTGTGACTAGAGACAGGGATCACCAGGCACCCCCACTTTTCCACTTTGAGTGGGCTTGGGACTAATTTGGTTAATGTTTGGAGAAAAAGAAAGATCGGAGGCTTTTAAACATGCACAATTTTTGATAACGCAACACCATAAAAATGCGTTTCTGTTGCACCACGCTTCTGCACTCAGTAGAATTATTTATATCTGAGGCCGATTCTGGTCACTGATCTATCGACTGGTTCATCTCCATTATAAAGGTAAAATTTATTTCAGAGTCAGTGTGACGATTCAGTCTACTAACAACAGAAGCTGTGGTGTGGCGACCTGTAACTCCTGTTAATCTCTGAGGATTTGCCAAGACTCTCACATTAAAAGACTCTCGGACAAGATCTCTGGCGTGACTTGAGCCTTAGGCTTAGCTCTGTACTGAAAAAGCGAGGCGTATTTATTGCCAGTTCCTTCCAATAACACTGTGATATTACTCCGGTATTTTGCAACCATCAACCATCATGGGCTGCTGTTATTTTTCCCTGAGCATAACTGCAGATCGAATGTCGTGCAAAATGTTATTTCATCACCTGCTGGCTCGGAGATGACTCGAGGTGATGGGTGTGGAGCTGAGTGTACGCCGTGTCCCTGTCATGAAGCGCTCGGATTCCTTTACACTGCATAGAATTTCAGCAGGACATTTAAATGCAGAAACATAGCCTGCTGTAGGGAATGGGGTGTTGAGAGCTCCAGAAATAGCTGGAGCGCCGCATTTAGGTCCTTATTGTTCCTGCGGTCTACAGCACTACAGCGGCGCTGAGTGAGAGGCCCCTCGACGAACTGAAGAACAGGAAAGAGTGCAGATAAAGACGAAGCGAGCAGTCTGCACAAGCGCTTTATCTTTACACACCACTCAAACAATAATCAGATCAAAGATGTGACGTGACATTACATACAGAGTGATACTAACACTGGTATATGTCTGTACTGCTTATTTTAATGAGGAGATCATAACCTGTACCACTGATCAATCAGATCAATCATTTTGTGTCATCTGTTCATCTGGATGACTGTTCTGATTAATACTAATGAACCACCGCAGCATCTTCCTGGAATACAAGTAACCTAAGAAAAAAAATAAAATCTTCAATTCAGCACAAGGCGGTCAGACAGAAACTGACTCATCAGCAAAGTCTAACAGGCGAGAAATCAATGACTAGCAGAGTGAAAATAACTCGCTCTTACTTAAGCTTCGACCCAGTACGCTGTTCTTGATAAGGAGCGACTATCGAGCTTTAGCGACGAGGAATTCCTGCAGAATGAAAACGCGAGCTTTACTTAACATCTGAACCTAACTTGATCAAATATAACCAACAATA
This sequence comes from Clarias macrocephalus, assembly GCA_011419295.1. Taxonomy (NCBI): domain Eukaryota; kingdom Metazoa; phylum Chordata; class Actinopteri; order Siluriformes; family Clariidae; genus Clarias; species Clarias macrocephalus. Next base: position 51,401 of record JAAGKR010004719.1, read on the forward strand.
CTACAGTTGAGTGCAAAAGTTTGCATACCTATTTCTTTGGCCTCAATAAAATATCTAATGCACATTCAGATAGTACAGATACAATAAAGAAAGTTTCTGAAAAAAAAAACGGTTAAAATGAAAGCTACAGCAAGATAATAAATTATATCAGGGCAAAAGTTTATCACACGTTATAAAATGCATACAAACACTACGCCTCAAGAACTTGAATTTTGCAACTAATTTGCATCGGTGTGCCAAGAATTTTCAGCACATGAACGACGAACCGAGCCGACTGCTGGCTTTCATCTACGGAGCCTTTCATAACTTGTTTGAGTCAGTGGAAAGCCAAGAGAAGCAAGTATAGTGTGTGTTTTTTTTTTTTTTGCATTTTTTTGTAAAAAGTAGCAAAAAGAAAACAGAGCCACTTTCAGTTTCGTTTTTAAAAGCAGCTAGTGCCAAGAAGAATTATAAATTAAAGGTTTAATGTCTATTGCATATTTTACTTTTCTAAATGTTTACATAAGTTTTTACAAGCAAAAATATAATGATACAAGAAATTGATAATATGGGTAATATTTCTTGGGTGGATGGTAAGGATTATCTGTATTTACATTAAATTCATATGCTGAAATACTTCTAGACTTCTTGAACGCGAGGTCAGGACTGTACGGGGGACGTGTAAACAACTCCTAGCCGAGTTCCTGTAATGTGCGAGCGGTGTTGGTGAACGATTGTGTGCACAGTTCCTACAGATAGACGCGTCTCTTCTGCAAGCTGTCGAAGTTAATACGTAGATTTTCAAGAACCTGGCGTTGCACTCGCTGAATGATCACGGGCATGACTGCGAGCCACCTCTTCATTCACTGACGTAAGGCCTTCTTTAATGAAATGTTTTACTGTGTCTACAGTCTCATCACCATGCTATGATTGAAGTAAGAAGTCTCAAGATATTTCTCGGATGTCCCTCTCCAGGTTTATGAAGGTTCACCAAGTTCATGTTGAAAGCTGTTTACTTGATCCTGTTGTTCTTGTTGCTCTCAGCAAACTGCTTGAGACTGCCCTCCCTGGAGATCTACCCACCTGCACATTTAAAGTGCAAGCCCAATTTAACACACCTGGCGCCACTCGTCGGGCATCAAGTGTTGGCTGGGGTTTTTTTTTTTTTTTTTTAAACAGGTTTTACATAATAAACTTAATTACTTAACTACGGTGGTTAGAAAGGAGAAAGCAGGAATATCTTTGACACAGATACAATTTCCATTCATTTACTATAACACTTCTTGAGCGTTTTTGTTACTTCTGATCATGAAGGAACATTTGTACTAGGCTGAATGCGCACTATGTTGATAAATATAGTCTTTTGTCTTTTTTTTGCTGTTTAAAAAGTAAAGGGATGCAAATTTTGGACTCAACTGTAGCTAAGCAATTGATTGATGTTATACCGTATGAGCCTAGTAGCCTTGGTGCACGAACACACACGTGTTTGAACGGCACTGTGTGAACCAGGGAAGCATAAAAACAAAGCTGAATTTCCTCACCGATGAATAATAATAGTAAACCAGTAAGGACTAGAAAATATAAACAATATGGAAAATTATATATTTAAGAATGCATCAAAATATCCTGGTTTTACTGATACCTTTTACACATTTCTTAAAACAAAACAAAAAAAAACTTGTCTTAGCTTTACCTTATGCTGTTCCTTCATTTCATGTATTTAATAATTACCAACAGTAATCAAGTATCAATCTAATTTAAATATTTATTACTTTATTGTTATTTACACTGCCTATAAAACCTACATGTCGTGATACATTAAACATCAGAGATTCATATAGAACAATACGACCGCCGTGAATTCGCGGTTCAAAGTCCGCAGCCTCAGTCGTTTGCGGACTTTTCCTTTGAACCTAACAAATGATTGTTTGCGTAAAAACCTACAATTTCACGGAAACCACAAATATTCTCCGCAATTTTTTCCATGGCAATATATAAATTTTCATGTTTTAAAACTAAACTATTAAGAACAATATAATTTACTAATTTTGTAACAAATAAGGTAAAGTCAGCTAAATTTCCATATAAAATATAATACTGTATACATTTTTTAGTACTGTAGAGAGAACACAAAGCAACCGTAGAGGTAATATGCGGCTTGGGACGGTGAATTATTACTGTATTTACGCTACAGTACTTATACCAAAGAAAACAGGCCTGCATGAATTACAGTACATATTGGGATAACACCTGTATTTTACATTCTAGAACTGCGGGAGACACAGCAGTACAGTACTGTACAGTATACGAGTTTACCTTTACTTTTTTTTTTTTTTTTTTTTTTTAAGGGTAATGTATTAAGCGGAGTTGAAATTAAAGTGTTTCAGAGGTATATCTAGAGTTTCGCAGCTGCTCTAGAAGCATAACCCCCGCAGATTTGCCTACACACACACACACCATCTTAAATTAAAATAAATAAATAAAAGTCGGTATTTGGATTTAAGCATGTTCCTACAATAAAAGCCTTTGACTGGATAATCTGCGCAGTGCAATTAACATGTTTAAACTGCAGCAATTCTTTTAACCCTAAAACATCCCATAGTCATGGAAAAGATACTACTATGTTACAGAAGGGTCAAATTAATGTTCTGCATCAGGCAAAAAAAAAAGAACTAAGGAGTCGGATAGCTGAAAAAAATTGCATTGGATTAAAAACTCTAAACCTCACAGAAGTTGTCACTGACCATGAAGGGAAAAATCACTTAAACGCTTGGTGAAATTGACAAAAAAAAACAAAAAAAAAATTTCAAATAAATGACCAGAGAAATTAGAGCTATGTTTAATAGTCAAAGTTAGAGCATTTCTAAACACACACAATGTGAGGAGAACTCAGAGAGAACCGGAGTACCTAGAGGAAACCCACTAAGCACAGGAAGAACATGCAAACTCCAAACACACACCCAAGGCGGGGATCGAACCCTTGACCCTGGAGACATGGTGCTAACCTCTACGCCTCCTATTAGCGCGCCCACACCTTGTTATTTTTTGCGCAGGCCATGTATAACCATGTGAAGCAGGATTATATCTGAACATTACATTACTATTCATGCTTGAGAATCATTAAGGTCAAACCATTACAAATAAGTAAATTACATCACGTTCATTTAGTCAAATACTTTAAATTTTTTTCTTGTTTTCATGACGTAACCCTATCGACTTCTAGGGCTCTTAAAACTTGCATATCGTGACTGAATAAATTAAAACACTATATTTACTTCTTACGCTGTGAAACTGCATGAAAACTATAACAAGCTATGAACACCGCAAAACATAAATATGTATAAATGTTTAATCTGATTTTAACACCTTACCTTAGTATAAATCAGGAAAATCAATAGCTGTTCTTACTTCTGACTCAAGTGTTGCATGTTCAGTGTGTCATAAGTACACTTTTATACTACACTACTCATACCGTTTACACACACTACTATACGCTCTTCACTTATGGGAAAGACTTTGATGTACAAGCACAGGGTCATGTTCAGATGTCTGTGCTTTCACTCGAACGCCCTGGGGCTCTGTTCTGAACACATTCGTTCTGGAAAATGCAGCAGAACTGAAACTGGACGCATTAAGCCTTTTAATTCTGAATTGCCCGGTTTCAGCAGATTTTAAGTGCAAATGTCATTAGTCTTCAGGTAATTAAACATGACGATATGTGTTATTGATAATTTAAAATAAATTTATAAAAAAGAACTTAATTCACAAAACACACACACATATTTATATATACACAGTATACACTTAACAGTTTGAGATCACTTTTGGGAATCCAAGGAAATGCACAAAATTAGTCTAAATAAAAAATATTGCAATATTTTTAGATTTTTTAAATATATATATATAAAAATTGGTATATATTTTATATACATGCTGACATTGTCAGAGTTAGAAATAATGATTTGATGGAAATTATGAATGTGGTGTTCAAAAAAAAAAAAAATAAAAAATCACTTTTTGCAGCAACTATAGCCTGGGAGACCATAGACATTCTAGCTGTCAATTGTTTTAAGATAATCTGATGAGATTTTATCCCTTGCTTCCTGGCGCATCACCCACAAGATGGATTGGCTTGATGGAGTCTTCTTCCGTACCACACTGTCAGGCTCCTCTCACAACATCTCAATACGAATCACATCCAGGGACTGTGTGGCCATTACAGTCAAAATTCTGGCTAACTTTAATTGTTTATGAAATGGATAAAATTGTTTGTGAATTGCATGGAAATTTGCAAGTGATCCCAAACTTAACTTATATATTTTGTCATTGTATTAAAAACACATTATATGAAATTTGTATTAAAATATTGATATATTGGAATATTGATTGTTAAAATCAATAAGTTAAAAATAAGTTTCTTTTCTTGAAGTGTGTATAAATTTTTTTGCTGCATGACTATACAGTATATACTGTACATACACACAATGTAGTGTGTGTATATTTTGTGAATTTAATTTTTTGTTGAGGTGAGGGGAAAAAATTACCCTTTTCTCAATTTAACAAAGAATTAATTCATAAACATACACCCGCATATACAGTACAGACCAAAAGTTTGGACACACCTTCTCATTCAAAAAGGTCGAATTTGTATAATGGCAAGAAAAAAAGCAGCTAAGTAAAGAAAAACGAGTGGCCATCATTACTTTAAGAAATGAAGGTCAGTCAGTCCGAAAATTTGGGAAAACTCAAGCGCTACAAAGAAACTGGCTCACACACGGACCGCCCCAAGAAAGGAAGAGTCACCTCTGCTGCGGAGGATAAGTTCATCCGAGTCACCAGCCTCAGAAATCAGCTCAGATCGGAGAGCAGGTCAATGCCACACAGAGTTCTAGCAGCAGACACATCTCTAGAACAACTGTTATGAGGAGACTGTGTGAATCAGGCCTTCTTGGTAGAATATCTGCTAGAAAACCACTGCTAAGGACAGGCAACAAGCAGAAGAGACTTGTTTGGGCTAAAGAACACAATAAAGAACACAATAAAGAAAACTCTTAGAATGAGAAGGTGTGTCCAAACTTTTGGTCTGTACTGTACATATACACACGCACACACAAAAGAGGTAAAAAAAAATCAAGTTGCTTATTTTACTGCCCATTTCCTAGCAAACCGTCATATATGTTCATACACTGCATTAAAGAAGTATCCGTGAATTAGAACACACTACACGGCCTAAAGTTCATCAAGGCCTGACGTATGAGCTTTGTAACTACACAATTTAATCTCTTTATAATGTTGTATTAAGTTCCACTCTTGGGAAGGCTCTTCACTAGATCCTGTAGGAAGTGTGTGTGTGTGTTTGTGTGTGTGTGTATTCAGTGACAAGCGCATTAGTGAGTTGATGTCAGGAGGTCCACTTCAGTAGGTGTGACTGTCGAGTACTGGCCATGCAGTGTATACGAGTTTATCAATGAATTAAAACCATAACCATATGAACGTGCAGTTTCAATTGGTTAGTCAAACATCAGGCGCTCTGACATTTACCAGCCAATGAGGCAGCAGATCTTGATTATATTAATTAATTTATCTACAGTATGTGCATCATCTATGAGATTAAGAAACAATTCAGAGGGTCAAACTTTTCATTCAGAGATTTACACAATACTGAGAAAAATATCAAAGATAAAACATTTGTTTCCAGCAAAGACACACCGCCTAAATGAACGTTTCTGAAAAATGTCATTACTGATCAAAACATTTCTGATGTTTATTTCCTCCTCTATAATCACCACCATCATCATCATAATGGAACCATAACCATTATATCAAGCTCTGAGTGTGTGTATGTGTATGCGGAACAGTCTGAACTCACCTTCGCAGATGCGGTCGAGTCTCTGCCGCTTGACTTTGTGTTTGTCCATCAGAGCTATCGACTGGTGGTTCTTTACAAGAACCGGCTACGGCCACGTCAAGGGAAAAACAAAAGGGGGGGTGGGGGGTGGTGAAAAATAAAATCACAGAACTGAGTCTGGATTCGTCCACAACAGGAGAGAAAACACTTGAAAACCCTCGCCGAACCTGCAATCAAATCCAAGAGGAAAACATAAATGAACAAGCACATGCATACAAACACTAAAAACATAAAACAGTTAGTTATAAAATCACTCACCTGAGGCAAATCAATCAACACCTTTAAAAAGCACCTGTGTATATAAAAAAAAATAATAATTAAAAAGCAGTCTGTTAAAATTGACTTTAAAACTGAAAAAACAAAAGCACAATCAATTATTTCTCTTGATAGTGCATAAAGTGCCCTTATTCCTTTATCCAACAATAATTCGCAAAAAAAACTGTTTCTTAACAGTTTGAATGAATCTCATTTCCCCACAAACCCCTCCCTCCTTCAGAGGGCCCACCAACACCTCCTTCCTTCCTTCAGAGGGCCCACCAACTCTTCCCCCCTTCCTTCCTTCAGAGGGCCCACCAACTCTTCCCCTCCTTCCTTCAGAGGGCCCACCAAACCCTCCCTCCCTCCTTCCTTCCTTCAGAGGGCCCACCAACCTCTCCCTCCTTCCTTCGTTCAGAGGGCCCACCAACCCTTCCCTCCCTCCTTCAGAGTGCCCATCAACCCCTCCTTCCTTCCTTCCTTCCTTCAGAGAGCCCATAAACCCCTCTCTCCTTTAGAGGGCCCACCAACCCCTCCCTCCCTCCCTCCCTCCTTCCTTCAGAGGGCCCACCAACCCCTCCCTCCCTCCCTCCCTCCTTCCTTCAGAGGGCCCA
>JAAGKR010004720.1:0-58138 GCA_011419295.1 Clarias macrocephalus
ATTCTAGATAAATCATTTGGCATACATTTGCAAAATCTCACCAAACCTTTCTTTATTTCTCCTTGTTATGTCCTGGGGTGTATTCTAGAAAGCTGGTTTAACAAACATTACCTTTGAACACCAGGCTGACTTGCCTCAGCTTGTCATAGCCAGAGTTTGCGGTTTCAGAGGAGCTGATTAGTGTTTCAGAAATCAAGATCAATCAATTCTGAAGGGACTGATCCAGAGTTAAAAAAACTGATAAAGTGTGTTAATGTATACATTTCTGGTCTACAATATATACATTTAAAACTATATACTGATTAGCCATAACATTTAAAACACCTGCCTATTACTGTGTAACTCCACCTTGTGCTCTGTGGTGTTGAGGCATGAACTCCACTGGACCTCTGAAGGTGTGCTGTGGTATCTGGCTCCAGGCTTTCACTGGGAGATCCTTTATGTCCTTTAAGTTGCGAGTTGGGGCCTCCATGGATCTGTCCAGCACATCCAACAGATTTTTAATTGTCCAGCACAACCAACTGGACAATTTTTTTGTCCAGCACATCCAACAGATGGTTAATTGAATATTTTTCCTGCTTACAACACATGAACTCCTAAAACTGACATCTCATTTGATCCCATATACAGTATATCTACCTCTTGACAGGTGTGACTGTAATGAGGGTTAAATAAATATGTCAGAATACCGGTTAACTCTGGATTAAGATCTAAAATAAACCTGACAGAAAGGATCTTAATGCTAGATTAGGGTTAAATAAACATGTCACAATGCAGATTAACTCTGTATTAGGCTTTAATAAACTTAACTGAATGCACATTAGCTCTGACTTAGTCTTAAATAAATGGAATACAGATTAACTCTGAATTAAGATTTTAAAAAAAATTGTTAGAATGCCGGTTAACCCTGGATTAGGGTTAAATAAACCTGGAATTATGCAGGTTAACTCTGAATTAATCTTAAATAAGAATGCAGATTAATCCTGTGTTAGGATTAAATAAAGATGTCTGTATGTAGGTTAACTCTGGATTAGAGTTCAATAATCCTGTCAGAATGCACATTAGCACTGGATTACAGTTTAATAAACCTGTCAGTATGTAGATTAACACTGGATTAATTTTAAATGAACCTGACTGAATGCAGATTAATGCTGGATTAGAGTTAAATAAAGGTGTCTGTATGTAGGTTAGCTCTGGATTAGAGTTCAATAAACCTGACAGAATGCAGATTAGCGCTGGATTACAGTTAAATAAACCTGTCAGTATGTAGATTAACTCTGGATTAATTTTAAATGAACGTGACAGAATGCAGATTAACACTGGATTAGGGTTAAATAAACCTGTTAGAATGCAAGTTAACTCTGTATTAGGTTTAAATAAACCTGGTTGAATGCAGATTAAATCTGGATTAAGGGTGAAGAAACCTGACAGAATACAGGTTGACTCTAAATAAATTGCCATAGTAACTGGCATAGTAACTGACCTGACCTGACTAGCTCTGATATTGATCTCTGAAATAAAATAAATCTAGAGCTGTCATATCTGGGTTGAAGTCTAAGTTGGATTTTTGGAATATTCCTCTGGACTTTGGAGCAGGATTACACATGCTGTGGAGCAGTAACGAGTGCAGCCAGTCCCGCAGGTAATATGATTGGCTGTCAGACTCTCTACCCCTCCATTACCTGCTGGTGCGCAAACATGCATTACATCATAAATTTCCATTGGCTACAAAACTGTCTGGAACAAGATGAAAGGAAAACGATAATTATGAGAATTAGTCGTAGTAATAATGTTATTTGAATTTACACCACTTTTCTGTGAGTGCACTTTAGAAGTCAAGAACTTTCCCGTGCTTCTCTATAGACCGTTTTTACAACAAAACCCACTTGGGAAACAGATTGTATCCGCGTGTCACGAGTGATGTAAATGAAGTACATTTTAAGGGAAGTAATGCTTGTCCTGTCTCCTTAAATTTAGAAAACCGCTTTATTGAACTATTTACTTTGATCCACTTCCTGGTTAAAACGTCACACGCCTTAACCCGCCCACCAGCCGTAGCTCCGCCCCGATCCCCACACGGCGCAGCAGCGGTATCTAGCTTCCTGTACGTGGAGCAGAGCTGCACATGTGGCTTCCCTTGTACAGACCGGCGTGAACTTACAGCGTTACTTTTCCTTAGGAGCGTCTCACTGGACCAGCAGGGCTTCGAGGTTAAGTGGAAGAACGTGTGTGTGTGTATGTGCGTATGTGTGAGGGAAACCTGAGTGTAGCCATTACTGCTCTGCTCTCACGTGGCTCCATCCTCGACCTGGAAGTAGCCATCTCTCCTCTCCTCTCCTCTCCTCTCATCTCCTGTCCTCTCCTCTCATCAGAAGGAGAATCGGATCTATCTCGATCAAATTTAATCTAGTCATCTTTCCTGTAGCAGGGCTTCAGTTGATGTAAACATGTCGACCATACTGGCATCTCTGATCCTGGAGGATGGGAGCACGTTTAAAGGCCGCCTTTTTGGAGCCAATATTTCAGTATCTGGTGAAGTTGGTAAGTCATTCCTTAGTGAACTTACTCTCGTGTTCCACATGTCTGGATTTCAGGTTAAACTTCCAGACTCTTTCCTGGACTCTATACAGTAAACATTACCTGATCTGCCCCTACTCAGACTTACATGGGGTTCTCATCAGACCCCTTTACACCCCGAAGTTGTCCTGTGTTCCTCTGTAGGTGTAAAAGCACAGCTCAAGCAAACTCTCAAAAGTCTCCATGTGTAGAGGAAATCAACACTTTTCTTTCTACAACTTTATTTACAAAACGTTCTCTGGATGATTGCCACATGAATTCTTTGTAAAAACACACATGCACACACATGTCTCTCCCACTTACTGTAGGATGAGCTTGTGTTACCACATCAGGTGCATTCCTTTAATTGATATTTGTGCTGAAACTTCTTTCCTGGTACGTAAATGACCTTCAAGCGTAAAGATCACGCAGGATTAGATCTCACAGGCTAGATCATGCAGGATTAGATCACGGGATCCTAATAGATGCTCCACAGGGAACAGTGATCATCTGTGATCTGGGAAACTCTAAACCTTATGATTTTGCTAAACAGAATTGCAATTCTGGATACCTATAAAGATCCATAATGAAATTCTTGCTAGTCAAATCTCACCCGGCACATCACTTTCTATCAGTTTTTCCTCCTTAATGACTGCAAATTATCACCCCTCCCACCCCACCCAATAGTTTTACTAGGGATGGGAATATCTTGATACGATATCAAATTGGCACCTAGGTAGTGTGATATTTATTGCAATTCTGTTAAAATTATGATCTTATAAATATCCTAATCTGACGTGTATATATTTCTATATCTAATATAATATTTTATTACAGTTAAACATACCAAATAATTTGATCCTACCACACAGTTTGTGTACTTCAGAGAGCAGAGAGCACCATCTAAAGGATTAGAGGGGATCTGCAATATTTTGCCACCTTAAAAAGCAAAATATATAAATGCAAAATAAGTCAGATTATGAAATCATAACGATGCAAAACTGAATCAATTTCTGCCCACTCATCTCTAGTAGGAACACTGTCTAGTATGCCTTTACACATTTCCCATCTTTGCATTGAAATATTGCAGAAACTGATTTGTATATAATTTTACTTGTTGTAAAACTATATTGTAGCAGGCACACACAATTTTTTTACTTTTAAACTAAAAATAGCATGTGAGCATCTCAGACATCATGTCCGTTTTAATCGCAATGTTAGTATACGTTAGTTATAATTAAAATAATTAGTACTAATATTAAAGTGTGGTTCTACTAATACAATTTAAATAATCAGTGATAACTTCTGTATAAATACATGCCAAAAATGACTTGTTATTGGATCCTGCTTCCGAAACACTTTGAAGACTATTTATACTAATGTAAAGTGATGGATAAGTAGTGCACACACATTTACAGACCAATTTTGGAGAGAGACAGGGAAAAATGCAGAACATGTAAAAGACTTTTGTCATCACAGTTCAGAGGGTTGTGTTAAAATGTGTAATGTGATTCACATACCAGAGTTTTCAGCTTAAAAATTGAACATGAGTATACTTATTGATTTAAGTATGTAAGTCAAGTTATCTCCTGCATAAACATTGAGTGTGTATTTTGAGTGGAATTCTGAGGTATTTCTTGGGGTAACATCATCTTAATACCAGCCAAGAAATTGTTAGGTGATGGAAGCTCATAACAGAAGTAGAGCATTAAGGTAGGCCTGTCAGGATTAGAAAGCAGAAGTCATCAGCATGTCATCAGGTATTAGAGAAAGAGAGAGCGATCAAGAAAAAGTCTGGGAACAGGTTATTAAGCATACTCTTTAATTATAATGGTTTATTAGGATATGACGGCTATAACAGCATGCCTAAAAGGGCACAACAGATGGTAAGGAGCATTGGAGCATGCTGGAACATGAAGTGACCAGCCACACCACCATACCTGAGAAAACGTGAGAATGAGAGAGGCAACAGCTTCCAGACATCCCGGTTTACATGAAGTCTTAACACTTTAAACCCCGTGGATTTGACGCCAAAGGCTTGGCTGAACAATTAGGTTTTTTAACCTAGACTTTAAAAATGATAGTGTCTGGGTCCTAACTTCCTGGTGCATTTGTTGGCAAATTGGCGAGCCTCACCCTTTCCTTGTTTTGGAAGGGCTAGGCCTTCCTTTGAAATTCTGTGACTACTATAACATAATTGGTCCACCTGTTTAACAGCACTTGTTTTTCATCCGCTTGTTATTTCTAATTTTTAATTGACCCTGTCCAAACTTTTTTGGAGGGTGTTTCAGTCACCAGCTTTGAAATAATTCATATTTTCAACATATAATTAAATTCATGTGATAAATCAACAAATAATCTGGTGTTATGACTCTCTTTATTTTCATTGCCATTTTCCATACTGTCATAACTTTTTGGAATTGGGATGTTGTATAAATCAACAAATAATCTGGTGTTATGACTCTCTTTATTTTCATTGATATTTTCCATACTGTCATAACTTTTTGGAATTGGGATGTTGTATGAGATTGTAGGTGCTAACAATGATCCTGCACCTTTTTGATCGAAGCAGACATCAAATAGTCAGGATACCTGTGCGATTGCATGTGGGGACTGCAAACTATTTGCCCACACCTGTAGTATTTATTAATACAGATTGTAAAACAGAACTTTAAAAGTTTTGCAGCAATAAATATATATGTAATAAATATAGTAATAAATATATATGTCAGTGCGATAAACGACCATAGCTGTCTTTTAGTGTTGTAGAGTAGACAGGTAGCTTTAAATAAACTGCCCCTGAATGCCCCTTTAAGAAAGTGCATTGTTCTAGCCAATCATAACACAGGGACTGGAAACAGTCTTATTCAGGATCTTCTCAAGCATTTCCCACTCATTTTCAGGCATGTCCCAATAAAGGGGAAATATAGATGTGAACTCTTTACTGGTAGACATCACCTACTAGGCTAGGGTCCTCTTTAAGGGTTATAGCAGTATCAATTACAGCTGGTTCACTTTACCAGGACAGAACACAGTTCTTTTAAAGAAACCTATAGTTAAAACTGTATGCACCTATTTGAGTAAGAAAAGTTCAAGCTTTAAAAATCGAGCCAGCTATCTGTAAACTCTTGTGGGATCTTGATAACCCAGGATTTTGTAAAGTTTGCAGATCAAAGGTTCAGCTGCATTCAGCAAGTGACACTAATCAATGTAATCAAACGTCTCTGCTTTCTACACTCTTTTTTTACTCATTACCACACAGTAGGCAAAGGTCTCATAAGCAAAACTGGTAAAGTAATCAAGGATTTCAGCACATGCATTAAACATGTGACCTTTATGTCAAAAACAAAGCGTTCTGTTAAGGAGTTCCGATGCTGTTTTTGTGATTTTGTGAACAGTAAAAGTCTGTTAGTTCTGTTCGCTTTAGGGCTGAAAAGAATAACATTCATTATAGAGACACATGTCGGAATTATTTACAAACTCTACAGGGATCACAGTAATTTCAGATATTAAATGTTATATTGATAGAGAAATTATAATACTGTTGTGTCTTGAAGCAAATCCATAAAGCTCCATGCATTCTGCTAACATGCCATATTTATATTTTTAATTAAATTTACATCATTTTTCTGTTCAGTTTTCCAGACAGGAATGGTGGGCTATCCGGAGGCTCTGACAGACCCCTCATATAAAGCTCAGATACTTACGTTAACATACCCACTGATTGGGAATTATGGTGTACCCAATGATGCCAGTGGTGAATTCGGCTTGAGCAAGGTACCCAACAAGTGCTTGCCTTCATTATATCAATCGTCTTGTGTCTTTTGTGTTGCTTAATTCCTCATGGCTCCAATGTGCCGTTTCAGTGGTTTGAATCTGCGAGGATCCATGCAGCTGCTCTTATAGTCGGGGAAGTGTCTCAGGATCCCAGCCACTGGAGCTCAAACAAGTCTCTCGATACGTGGCTGAGAGAGCAGGGGATCCCTGGGCTAGAGGGTAAGATGCTGTTTAAACTGTTGATGATATGTATAGAACCTAATATAGTGGTACCTCGCCATACGAACAGAAAAAAAAAAAATGAAAATTTTCGCCTTACAAACTAAAATTTTGGAAGAAATTGCAAAGCATTTTCAGCATCCGGGTGTCTAAATGTTTTGCACAAATATTATTATAGTTTTAGAAATTGGTAATATTGGTACTATTGTTTGGGTGACTGGAAGAGAAATGTGTTTCGCAATATCAAATTTCGCCTTAAAAGTTCGCCTCTGGAATGGATTATAATTGTATGCCGAGGTACCACTTTATATAAATATGGGAAATGTTCAAGTCAAACCGGGACCAATGGTTAACTTAATTTTTTGACCAACCTATTATGTATTCGTGTGATGTTCACTTTAGTGTTACGATTATTCATGTAAAAAAAAAAAAAAAAACAGGAGTTGACACGCGTGCCTTGACCAAAAAGATCCGGGAGAAAGGAACCATGCTTGGGAAGCTTGTGGTGGAAGGAACCTCAGCTGACAGCGTACCGTTTGACAATCCTGATACTCGGAACCTGGTCAAAGAAGTTTCTCTGAGAGTAAGTTTTGACGTTTTGAGAAGTGTGTGTATAATATGTTCTGTATATTAACTGTGTGTGTGTGTATATTATAAAATGGTAATTAACTTTCTGTCCAGGTTTATTACTCAGATGTTTGTGTTTGCTTTCTGTAGGAACCCAGGGTTTTCAATGCAGACGGTAGGGTACGGATCCTTGCGTTGGACTGTGGTATTAAGTACAATCAGATCCGCTGCTTGTGCGAGAGAGGTGCACAGGTGACAGTAGTGCCATGGGATTACCCTCTGAATGCTGATGGTGAGCAGGGAAATGAATAGAAGAATGAAAGAAGCATCATGATCTATAGTTCCTGTATAAATCATGCTTTCATTTCAGTTACCACCTGTATCATTATTTGTTTGTGATTTCCTGCTCTATCCTTATGTTTCTTCAGATTTCGATGGCCTGTTTATCAGTAACGGACCTGGTGACCCTAGCTATTGCCAGGACGCTATAGAAAACCTGAAGAAGATTGTGTGTGTGGTAAACCCCAAACCTGTGTTTGGAATTTGCTTGGGTCATCAGTTGCTGTCGCTGGTTATTGGTGCGAAAACATACAAAATGAAGTAAGTGTGCATTGTTTCTTTGTTTTGCTAATGATTTATGATGTTGGTTGAGTCGTTAAATACTGACTCGTCAGCAGGTTTGGCGTTCAGTGGCTTTTCCTGAATACAGTAGCATGTAAAAGTGCAATCACGGCTCCCTCGTTACGCGTCTGATTGATAAGCAGAATCAGATAGCGAGCCGTCACTGAGGTTTGGATTAATAACTGCTATCGTAATTACCCCACAAGGCCAATGGTGTCTTTTGAAGCAGGAGTACAGCTTCAGGAGGAGTGCAAAACACACTAGCTTACTAACTAGCACCCGGTCTTTCCCAGGCTCTGATCTCTGTTCCCTTGGGAACACAGTGTTGTTGAAGTAACTTTTTGTGCTGAACAATACAGTTTTAACTGGCTTCCTCATTGCTGAGATTGTGTTGGTGTTCTCGACCTGGTCCATGCTCAAGGCCAGTTTACATTCCGGTCTTCTCCTTTCAGGGGCTGTTACTGCATGACTTGTTTTTATGGCCAGACAGCTACACTTTCTTTTTTGGCGTGAGGAAAATACTTGACTCTGATTAGTTAATTCTGTATGTTTAACTAAATAAAGACTGTCATATTGTTTGTTACTCGTATGTGAAGTTGTAATGACATTTTCCTAACATTGCCTGCGTTTTAGTCTTTCCCAGTGCTCCTGAGAGCTTTGTAGTAGACTTTGTTATAATGTAAGATACAAATGTTTCACGAAACACGTTCAGATAGTCGCAATGACTTACATGCTTGATATATTGTCTTCTGTGTGGTCTAGATACGGGAATCGTGGACATAACCAGCCTTGCATCCATAAGGGTACAGAGCGCTGCTTCATCACATCTCAGAACCATGGATTTGCAGTGGATCCTAAGACCCTCCCAAATGACTGGGATGTTCTCTTCACCAACGCTAATGATCACACCAATGAAGGCATTGTGCACAACTCCAAACCTCTGTTCAGGTACGTAATCCTGCACTGTGTTTGTGTGTTGTTTGTCAATAGTATTGTCAGTGGATTTTAACTTAGTTTTTACTTTTCTGCAGTGTACAGTTCCATCCTGAGCACATGGCTGGCCCTGCTGACTTAGTGAGCCTTTTCGATGTTTTCCTGACGCTCATCCGAGATGCCAAAGAGGGCAAAGCCGGCAAGACAGGTGACGTTTGGGTAGAAAGGTGTTAACTGGATGAAGACTTTAAGAATGGGTCTAATTCCTGTAATATTCTGATTCCTTAACGATCACTAATGGACCTTCTTACATTTGTGCAGTAAAGGAAAGGCTGACTGAGCATCTTACCTTCCCTGGATCTCCGAAGCCAGAGGACTTTGTTCGTCCTCGCAAAGTGCTCATTCTGGGCTCTGGAGGACTGTCTATAGGACAGGCTGGAGAATTTGATTATTCAGGCTCACAGGTAGTAACTCAGTGGAAAGCCAGTACTTTAATATCCGACCAGCAGATGATGATGATGATGATGGTGGTGGTGATGATGTACAGTGGATACATTGTGTTCTATCTTTCTTATGTTTGTCTTTTCCTCTAATAAGGCCATTAAAGCACTCAAAGAAGAGAACATCCAGACTATTCTCATCAACCCTAACATTGCCACGGTGCAGACATCCGAAGGCCTGGCTGACAAAGTCTACTTTCTTCCCATCACACCAGAGTATGTCACACAGGTAATATCTAAAAAAAAAAAAAAACACACACACACACACACACAATCACTGATCAATAATACAGATCAAGATGGTGTGGCTTCTTTCAGCCATTCCTCTATTGCTCATTTGAGCATTTTCAAATTGTATGGTTTTCAGGCTATATTTGACCTTTTTCTCCTTATCATAATGACATTAAACAGAGAGCTCGAAACACCTGTACAGCTGTCAGCCATTTTGGATGCTCATGCAAAAATATTTCACAGTACACTATATTTTTTACAAGGATAGGCTTGATTTTAAGTAGTATATGAAGCTACTGGTGGTGATGGACCACATTTAACCCTGCAAAACATGTGCTGGAAGCTGAATGGGCAGTTTTTTTATTAGGTTGCCAATTTACAAAACTGCTTGCTGATCTGAAGAAATATGTTTGTGTATTAAATTTCAGATAAATCTGATTTATTAATCCAAAGTTATTGGAACTGAAATATGTTCACTTTGTGTGACCCACACAAGGTATTTGGTTTAGCCCTAATATAACATGTTAAATGAGAAATTGAACATAGAACAGTTGAAGTGTTGTATGTACACCTCAGAGCATGATCTGATGTGCACATTCAGGATTTCCCAAACTCTGATTTATCCTGGTGTTGAAATCATTATCTAGCACTATTAGAATAGACATGAATTGTTGGAGGGGGCAACATGTACAAAAGTAATGCTTTCTGCCCCTGATTTTACTAGATCAGACTTCTACACCTGCTCTAGTAGACACTTTTTAGAGATAATCAGAGAATCTCTATGTTCTCTATTCGAATGAAATGATTAAGTTATGAACCAATCTGGATTGATGGTCAAATCTAAGCTTTTAATTATAAGGGAATGTTATCATTATTAACTTCTGGTAACACTACAATATAATTACATCCCATCTCTGGTGATGATAATGGTTTTTAAACAGTATGTTCCTTGAAATTGACCTTTTTATGCCCCAAGAGAGAAATGTAGCCTTTGTCCACCAGGTGGCACCTTATATAATAATCATTTACAATAATTTTCTAAATGAGCTAAACATTTTGCAAGTATTTACTTTGTTTATACAGCTCTACATGTTCATAAGCATTTGTTATTTGTTGATCAGGCACTTTTTTTTTTCACTTTCATCTGATCGCTCATCAATTTTATTTCACAGTTTACTGTCCATTGTTTGAAGTGTGGATAAAATCCAGAGATATGCTTGTGTGTAAGTGGAAAGAGCATGACTGGAGCCTGCTTTTGGTCAGTTTGAGTAAGATCACACCTATTACTAGCACGTCTGTACACGGCAGGTTCCTTGCTGACAACTCGGTGTTAACAGTTCCCTTCAAATGCCTGCTGAAACATGATTGGTTAATGGTGGCCTTGTTTGTTTATTACATTGTTTATCAGTTTACAAAAACAATGCTGGATTGAACATTTCAGCATGTTTAGAAACAGTTATCTGAACTTGACTCCATAAATTGAATGCTTATAACCAAGCACTGCAAAAATCATCAGGATTTATTAGCATCTGTAGCCATATTGTTTACAAGTCTCACCATAATCATGGAAATGAATAATGTGGAAGGAATCTGGCTGATGCCATTGACAAAGAAAGTGTACGAGGGCACTGTATCGCCACCAAGAGGCAGAGGTTGTTGACTCCATTTTTCCAAGTCATGATACAGTCCATGTTCCTACTGAGCAGCTGTGGCTGCCTGATTTGTTCTCCTGAAGACATAATATTAATTAACACACACGCGCACACACCATGATGCAAAACAGACTTGGGTTTCTTTTACAGACTTCTTTAAGTCATTATTTTTGAGTTTTGTCACGGAGTCACGACAGCAGGTTGATGTCAATCTGCTCAATAATAAACCAACTTAAAAGGCTTCCTGATACAATGTAGCCAATTTGAAATGTTTTACTAAAAATGACGAGGCATCTGGATGTCTTGATGGATCCATCTCAGGAACATTGTTCTGGACTGGAGCTCGGAAACCGGAGCGTGCACACACAGTGTTTCATTTTTAAAAAAATTTGTTTTGTTTTGTTCCACAAAACTGGTGCATGCTTAACTTCAAGCATACTTCTACCTTTGATAGTAAATGCATGCATGCGTGTGTGTTTGTTTTTGACACAAGTGAGCTGGTTTTTGATTTTTTTTTTTTTTTTTTAATGAAAAACAGAAGTATTTTGGCTGATAATTTTGTTCAAGGTGCATGTTCAGGTTTGGAGAAGATATAAAGTATGAACTGGTGTAATGTTATGATTCTGATCCAGGTGATCAATAACGAGCGCCCTGATGGCGTGCTGCTGGCGTTCGGCGGTCAGACGGCTCTAAACTGTGGCGTGGAACTGACTAAGCAGGGCATCCTGGAGAAGTATAATGTCAGAGTTTTGGGAACTCCGGTGGCCTCAATTGAGATGACTGAGGATAGGAAGATCTTTGTGGAGAAGATGGAGGAGATCAACGAGCATGTCGCACCAAGTGAAGCAGCCATGTCTGCTGAACAGGTCAGTCTCATGCACTCTAAGACTTTTTTCTCCCCAGTGTTTTCACATGGCCTGAAGAGTTTTTTTTTCCTTAATGTGGTACTCCCCTGAACTCTTGCTTTATGTGCAGGCATTAGCTGCTGCTGAGAGGCTTGGCTATCCAGTCCTGATCCGCTCAGCCTTTGCGCTGGGTGGCCTGGGCTCTGGTTTTGCCAACAGCAAAGAGGAGTTGATGACTCTGGTCACGCAAGCGTTTGCCCACACATCTCAAGTCCTGGTGGACAAATCGCTCAAGGGCTGGAAGGAAATCGAGTATGAAATCGTCCGAGACGCTTATGACAACTGCATCACGGTATTAACCAGCCGCTATTTTTATGTCTCTTTTAATAATAACATTTGTGAAGTTCAACAGCATGACCACGTCATGCTTCATACTTTCAGGTGTGTAACATGGAGAACATCGACCCGCTTGGAATCCACACCGGCGAGTCTATAGTTGTGGCTCCTAGCCAGACCCTGAACGATTACGAGTACAACATGCTGAGAAGCACCTCCATCAAGGTCATCCGGCACCTGGGGATCGTCGGCGAGTGCAACATCCAGTACGCTGTCAACCCAGAATCCGAGCAGGTAAGAGAATACCTGACGATTCGCTGGTCCTCGGAGTAATTAAACTGGGAGGGATAAAATTATGATTGATGCATCCACTGATGCATTTTCAGTGCAGTATTCCTTATACACTTTCCGCATTGCTTTGCTTTCATCAACCACCTTTGCCAAGTCACATTTGGAGCAAAAATAAAATAAAAATCATGTTTGTCTTGCAGTACTACATCATCGAGGTGAACGCTCGTCTCTCGCGGAGCTCTGCTCTGGCTAGTAAGGCCACAGGATACCCGCTGGCCTACGTCGCAGCCAAGCTTGGCCTAGGAATCCCCCTCCCTGTCCTCAAGTAAGGACTTGCTTACTTACAAAGAAGCAGAAGTATTATAAGTATTCTAGCCTTTCAGTTCTTCATCACGTTTCTTTTTTCCAGAAACTCAGTGACGAACTCCACAACTGCAAACTTTGAGCCAAGTCTTGACTACTGTGTGGTGAAGGTTCCTCGCTGGGACTTGAGCAAGTTCCTTAGGGTTAGCACTAAAATCGGCAGCTCCATGAAGAGTGTCGGTAAGGCCACCTTCAAGTCGTTGAAAAGGTTACAGTTGGCAATATTAGATTTTTTTTATTTGCTTGGTGTTACTAGTGTATATAATATCTAGGATGTATAGCCAGAAGAGTAAATTTTTTATTTAAAATACCCCTTTCTCTCATTTCCTTCCCAGGAGAGGTGATGGCCATCGGGCGCAACTTTGAGGAGGCTTTTCAAAAGGCTCTCAGAATGGTAGATGAGAACTGTGTTGGGTTTGAGCATACCATCAAACCCGTTTCTGAACAGGTTAGCTCTAAAGATTTGATCACGAGATTGCATTATTATTCCGTATCACGGGTTAAAAGCTCAAACGGTCTTTTTTTCACTTCTTCAGGAGCTCCAGATTCCCACAGACAAGCGGATCTTTGTGCTGGCGGCAGCCCTGTACGCCAACTACAGCATTGATAGGCTGTACGAACTGACCAAAATTGATCGCTGGTTCCTGCACAAGATGAAAAACATCATCGATCACGAGAAGCTTCTGGAGACGTATAATCAGGACGAAAGCACAATGCCGCCTGAGGTGATGAGGAGAGCGAAGCAGTTGGGCTTCTCAGACAAGCAGATCGCTCTGTCTGTGCAAAGGTACGTACCGAGTGATGCTCGGCAGATTGGATCATCTCTGGTCATTTCTGGTGTTGAATTTCTTTCCTGGTCTTCAGTACCGAGCTGGCCGTCAGGAAGCTGAGGCATGACTGGAAGATTTTGCCCATGGTGAAGCAGATTGACACAGTGGCTGCCGAGTGGCCTGCCCACACCAACTACCTCTATATGACTTATCATGGCATGGAGAGTGATGTAACCTTCGAGGAGCCTCACGTCATGGTGATCGGATCTGGGGTGTACCGCATTGGCAGCAGCGTGGAATTCGACTGGTGCGCCGTGGGCTGTATTAATGAGCTCAGGAAGGTGAGACATTAGCATTTACTGCTATGCACTGAAAAAGACTTCCCCTTATGGGCACTCCAGCAAGGATGTGCCATTCGTTTAATTTTAAATTTTTTATTTTTTTACATTTTTAAACAGCTAATCAGACATGCATACTATAGCAGACACATCATTCTAGTTTCAGGTTATTGTGTTTGTTTTTTGCCATGTATTTTTCGGAGATCTGGCAACCCTGCACGCTTGAATAGAAGATTAACGTTTAATTAAACGTTTACATTTTGGGTTACAAATTTTGCGCGTTGTTCATAACTGATGTTAAACACGCTAACGATCGAGAATCAATAAACAAGATGCACATTGTTTCAGCTACAAAATCCCAATAAAATAGTTATATAAGAGAAATTTTTGAAACAGTTTAGACAAAAATATACAAATTATACTTCGACTTGCTCAAACTCACTTTTGAATTCCCACTTGCTTTCACCTTACAAGAGTTGCCAGATCACAACGTAAACAAAAAAATTCCTGAAAGGTGATGAAAACCTTTCAACTATCAAAAAAAAAAACAGATCAAATAATATCAGTACATTGGAACCTCGGATTGCGAGTAATTCGGTTTACGAGTGTTCCGCAAGACGAGCAAAGATTTTTAATAAATTCTTACGAGTTTACGAGTGCCAAGTTTTTTTTTGACACCGACACACACACACTCTCTCGCCTTTACACCCCCCCCTCCTCGGCTTCACACAGACACACACACTCTGCTCTACACAGAAACTCTGCTCTGTCACAATTCTTTTCAAAGGTAAGGTGCTGGTTCATTTTATTTTATTTATTTATTTTTTTTACTTTACAGTAGTGATTCCGTTAGTCTGCGCTCATATGAGTGTAATTAGAAAGATTTCTTTTTTTCCTGTTAAAACAGTGTTTCCATTGTATGTGTGTTTGTTGTGAAACTTAAAAAACGAGGTGGGGGGAGGGAGGAGGAGTTTTACTGTGTAAGACGAGGCAAGGGAAGGGGCTAATTCCACACACACAAACAAACACAAATACATGGCACCTGCGCGCACAAACGGAAACACCTATCTGTTGGGATTTATTTTAGCTTTTTTTAAAGGTAAAGTGCAGGTTAATTTGTTTTATTTTTACTTTATATATTGTATTAACAATTTTTCTGTATTTATTTTTTGGGCTCTGGAACGAATTATTATGTTTTATTATTTCTTATGTTAAGATTTGATTTTGTTTACGAGTATTTTGGAATACCACTTCTGGAACGAATTATGCCCGTAAACCAAGGTCCCACTGTACTAGAAATCACTCTGTAGCTCAAATATTTATGCACATTATCTTTTTCACAAAAAAGATTTTATATAATATTTTATAATAATATAAATAATTTATTATTCACCCAAAGAAAAAATTTCCAACCAAAACATATCAACTATATCATATCAGATTTTAATTAAATGTTTTTTTTTTTGTTTGTTTGTTTTTTTCAGATGGGTTACAAGACGATAATGGTGAACTATAACCCTGAAACGGTTAGCACAGACTATGATATGTGCGACAGGCTCTATTTTGACGAGATCTCTTTTGAGGTGAGTGTTCAGTGTGCTTTGTACAAGGGGTGTTCAAGTCAAACCTGGACTTTTGATTGCGCAGAATAACAGAACACAATTATAGAAGTGTAGAAACTGACTTGAACACCCCTCATATGTAATGTGTTAATGAAAAAAATAATTCTATGAAGACAATGAATAAACTTTAAGGTACATGTTTGAATGAATTTCTAGGTCACCAGATGAAGCATGTAGGGATCAGGATCAGTAAACCATTGTTTTTGTTTAAAGACATTTGTTAGTTCAGCTGTAGGGAAAACGGTGTTTGCTGTTTCCTCATTAACACCGACTTGAATTATAGGTGGTGATGGACATTTATGAGATGGAGAACCCTGAGGGAGTGATTCTATCCATGGGAGGCCAGCTCCCTAACAACATCGCCATGTCTTTGCACCGACAGCAGTGCCGCATCCTGGGCACCTCGCCGGAGTTCATCGACTCCGCCGAGAACCGTTTTAAATTTTCCAGGATGCTGGACACCATTGGAATCAGCCAGCCGCGCTGGAAAGAGCTGTCTGATACAGAGGTGCTCTAAAACACAACATTTGAAGTTCTCGTCTTGACTTGCTTGATTTAGTTGCGGTCAAAGTTGTTTATTAATATTGGCCCTGATATTCTTTCTCCTGTGTATAGTCAGCCATGCAGTTCTGTGAGACGGTGGGCTACCCGTGTCTAGTCAGGCCGTCCTACGTGCTCAGCGGAGCTGCCATGAATGTGGCGTACTCCGATAGCGACCTGGAGAAGTACCTGAGCAGCGCTGTTGCTGTGTCTAAAGAGCACCCTGTTGTCATCTCCAAATTCATCCAGGAGGCCAAGGTGAGATGTTCCGACACACCTGAATGTTTGCCATTGCTGGTAGTTGATATTTTGTGCTCAGAGGAACGGTAAAATCATTTAATATTTTGTGGGACGTTTTGTGTTGCAGGAGATCGACGTGGACGCTGTAGCGTGTGACGGCACAGTCATCGCCATCGCCATCTCCGAGCACGTAGAGAACGCCGGAGTGCATTCTGGGGATGCTACGCTGGTTACACCACCACAGGACATCAACCAGAAGACCATGGAGCGCATTAAAATGATTGTTCATGCCATCGGTCAGGAGCTCCAAGTCACAGGACCATTTAACTTGCAGCTCATAGCGAAGGTGACATTATCTGCA
Source organism: Clarias macrocephalus (assembly GCA_011419295.1). NCBI lineage: Eukaryota > Metazoa > Chordata > Actinopteri > Siluriformes > Clariidae > Clarias > Clarias macrocephalus. The sequence continues at coordinate 16,763 of JAAGKR010004720.1, forward strand.
TATAAGACGTATTCTTTGTTCAGTGTGTTCTGTTTTCTAATTAATTTGTAATTTGTAAATTGTGGAGATTTGAAATAAACTTGCAGAATTCTTTAAACGTTTATTATGATTGTATCATTGTTGTTGTTTTATCTCTGCATGTATGTACTATCTCAGGATGACCAGTTGAAAGTGATCGAGTGCAACGTCCGAGTGTCCCGCTCCTTCCCGTTTGTCTCCAAGACGCTGGGCGTAGACCTTGTGGCTTTGGCGACAGAGCTCATCATGGGAAAGGAGGTGGAGGCTGTGGGACTCATGATGGGGAAAGGCATCGTGGGAGTGAAGGTAAAGTGCAGCCGGGGTCGAGAAGCAGTGTCCAGCTTAAGGGGAAAACATAAATGAGACAGCATTCCAGTCAGAAGCATTCAGACAAATACCAGTACAAGTGAAGAAGATGTTCGAGTTCGAGGAGCACAGTAGAAATGCTAGTCCTTCTTTAGGGCTAAAAAAAAGCTAGGTTAGCAGTGAGCTGCTTGCCTAGACTTATTTATTGTGTTGCTTCAAAATGTTGCCTAGAGAATGGCAGAGCTGTGTAGAGTGGCGTAATGAGTATGGGAATCACTTGGTATAAACTTTTCTGCATGGTTTTCCTGACATAACTACAGTCGTGTGTAGTATTTGAAGCCTTTCCTTCGAGACGCACCTTATAACGCAACATACAGCGAAGAAAACTGAGAGAGGAGAAAAGGGAGAGAGAATTTTTTTACTTAAAAAAAAAAGTGTTACTGTGAACTAATACAAGGTGAATACTGTTTTGTACTTTTACTCAAGTACACATGCAAATGCAGGAATTCTACTTTTACTTGAGTAATATTTGCTTTAGGGAATCTCCACCTTTACTCAAGGACAGGGTTTGTATACTTTGCCGACCGCTGGTGGTAGTTCATAGGCTTTGCTTGTGCATGTAGATTATTGATATCAGAGTAAAGTTTTAACTAAGTCTGTGTGTTTGTGTGATCGTTTCTCTGAAAGGTTCCACAGTTCTCTTTCTCTCGGCTGGCCGGAGCTGACGTGGTGCTGGGTGTAGAAATGACCAGCACCGGGGAGGTGGCCTGCTTCGGCGAGAACCGTTATGAGGCGTACCTGAAGGCCATGCTCAGCACCGGTTTCAAAATCCCGAAGAAAAACATCCTCCTGTCCATCGGCAGCTACAAGGTACTTCAGTCACCTTTCAGTATTTGAGAATGGAATGAGTACGTCATTTGACTGTCTCTCGAACATTACTTTCAGAATAAAAGTGAGCTGCTGCCTACAATTCAGGCTTTGGAGAGTCTTGGCTATAACCTGTATGCCAGCTTGGGCACTGCTGACTTCTACACTGAACATGGCATCAAAGTATGACACAATTATTTTTTAATTTATAAGGATTTTAGCTTAATTGCTCTTTAATTATTATCCCCCATAAGGCCAGGTGTAAATGTAGAAGTCTCGAACAAAACACTGACTGCTGATAGCTAAAGGAACCTATTCAGTCAGATTTGTTTTATTTGCTGTTTCCATGTAGAGGTTTAGCATTTAGTCTGACCTGAATAACTGACGTAATGACGTTGCGTGTACCTGCATAGGTCATGGCTGTAGACTGGCCTTTTGAAGAGGAAAGTGATTACCCCAATAAGGACAAGCAGAGAAACATCATGGACTACCTGGAGGAGAACCACTTCGATATGGTGATTAACCTCTCCATGAGGAACGCGGGCGGGCGGCGCCTGTCCTCTTTTGTCACTAAAGGATACCGTACGCGCCGCATGGCTGTGGACTACTCGGTACCTCTGATCATCGATATCAAGTGCACCAAGCTGTTTGTTCAGGTGAGACTCTGCTTACAGTCCAAACTTCACTAGAAAACTTTGGTTTCTTTCTTTTTCTAATAGTTTGATTGTTACGCTAATGTAGGGATAAACTGAGATTACAACATTATGAGGGACTGAGACCATAATGGTGTTTTGATTTCCAATGCAGGCATTGAGACAGATCGGACAAGCTCCTCCAATCAAGACTCACGTCGACAGCATGACCTCCCAGAAGCTGATTCGTTTACCTGGTAAATTCCAGCAGCTTTACTAGGGACATTAATGAGTAATTGTTAATCAATTAATTGTCGTTAAGATTTACCTGATTGAAAGTATATTAACTCATAATATTTTTAAACATAATTCTTCATTAATCGTATATGATTACAAGTGAGTACAATGAACTGTGGTGGCTCGAACCATCGACCTTCCCATCAGTAATTCAACGCCTTAACACACGGAATCAATATGTGTGTGGTGGCGGCTCAGTGTGTTAAACCCCGTCTTTAACCATGGCTGCTCCAGGGGTATAATGGCTGACTCTGCGCGCTGACCCCAGCCTACTAACAAGAAGCTTGGATATGCACAGCATAAAGAATTCCACTGTGCAATAATGTATATGTGACAAATACATGCTGAACAAAGACGTAAATATAATTACAGTGGAACCTCGGATTGCGAGTAACGCCGATTTATTTGTAATAAATTTTAACTTGAAAAACCGAGCAAGTCTTGATTTACGAGTGCCGAGTATCATGTATCACGCTCTTGTTTTGACACAGAGAATCATGTAACATCATGTCACAACTAAGCCAATGATTTTTCTCTCTCTTGCGCTGCGGAATTGTGGGTAATTGTCTACCCTGTCTCTTAGTGCTCGTCTCTTACTGGTATAATCAACGTCTCCCTCTCTGTTTCAGCGTTTCTCCTATGTGTGTGCGCGCGTAATTTGACGCCGACACACACACACACACCGACACATGCACACACACTCTCTCGCCTTTACACGCCGCTCCCCGGCTTCACACGCACATACAGACACACACCCTCTGCTTTAACTATTCTGTTGGTTTAAACTGTTTGAGTTTCATGAGCTTTTCATGCATAACTCATTTGTTCTTGTGTTCCTGTAGGTCTCATTGATGTCCACGTACACCTGCGGGAACCTGGTGCCACCCACAAAGAAGATTTCTCCTCTGGCACAGCCGCTGCCCTGGCTGGAGGCATTACCATGGTGTGTGCCATGCCAAACACCAACCCCGCTGTAATCGACCCCAACTCTCTAGCCCTGGTCCAGAAGGTAACGTCACCCTCAAACAGGAGCCTCCATAACCACAATCTTGAATATATTTTACATGTCCGTTGCGTTTAAATTCGTCATGTTACTCCATCTGTCTGAGTAGCTAGCGAAGGCAGGGTGTCGTTGTGACTACGCTCTGTACGTGGGAGCGGTTTCAGACAACGCCACTATCCTGCCGTCCATCGCGAACGCCACAGCTGGTCTAAAGATGTACTTGAATGATACGTTCTCCACGTTGAAAATGGACAACGTTTCTTTGTGGATGGAGGTGAGAAGTTCTATCTCTAACACATATCTCTGGATTTAACCGTAGTGCGTTAATTTGGTCGTGTGTCGTTAGCACTAAATGGACTAATGATCGTTTTCAATGCAGCATTTTGAAAAGTGGCCGAAGCACTTACCCATCGTGGCACATGCAGAGAAGCAGACCGTGGCTGCCATCTTGATGGTCGCTCAGCTCTACCAGAGACCTGTTCACATTTGCCATATTGCCAGAAAAGAGGAGGTAAGATAACAAGATGCAGGAGACAACATTTAGTCTTAACATCAGACACCTGAACACACCTTGTGGTGTTTTTTCCAGATCCTAATTATCCGAGCTGCAAAGCAGAAGGGCATCCAGGTGACGTGTGAAGTAGCACCTCATCACCTCTTCCTGTGTGAAGACAACGTGCCCGTTCTAGGGGACGGCCGGGCAGAGGTGCGGCCCATGCTGGGCACCCGTGAGGACATGGAGGCACTGTGGGAAAATCTGGATATCATTGACTGTTTTGCAACCGATCACGGTAAGTATTAAAGAGAAAGTCATTAGATTACAGGAAAATTATCTTGAAAAACTCCTAATTCATATCGACATCTTAATTATGAGCGTATTCATCCACCCGTAGCCCCTCACTCGGTGGAGGAGAAGGACTCTGAAAAGCCTCCCCCGGGCTACCCGGGCCTGGAGACCATGCTGCCTCTGCTGCTTACCGCCGTCAGCGAAGGTCGCCTCACCGTCGATGACATCATCAAACGGCTTTACGAGAACCCAGCTCGGATTTTCTCTCTTCCTCCACAGGAGAATACCTACGTGGAGGTCTGTAGTTAAAACTTGAGATTCTTTGACTTTACGTTGTGTTCGGTTTAGTGAATTAGGATTTCTAACAATATTATAACATATTGTTATAACTTTATTATATATGCCTACTGCTCATAACATGATCTAATGCCTAGGTGGATTTGGAGCAAGAGTGGATCATCCCGAAAAACATGCAGTTCACCAAGTCCAAGTGGACTCCTTTCGAGGGTATGAGGGTGAAGGGTAAAGTCATGCGAGTTGTCCTGAGAGGGGAGCTAGCCTACATTGATGGACAGGTGATTTCTTTAATTATTCTTAGGTGCATGATGGCCACACGCAATTTTTTTTTTATACGTCTTCAGTGTACCCACCTTTGTTCTGTCTAATGCTTTTTCAGGTACTGGTACCTCCTGGTTATGGTGAGGATGTGAAGACAAGGCCAGCAGTCCCAAAGCTGCCATCAGTCCCAGAAATACCCAAGGATGTCCCAAAGGTAGAGCTTAATTCAGTGCTTTAGTATACAGCATGTACTTTTTTATGCATATCTTCTGGAGCATCACACTAATGCCTTTGTGTGTGTGTGTGTGTGTGTTACCCAGACTCCTGAGCATCACAGACAAACAACTCCAGGTGAAACTCTGCGCGCTCGGGCTGCGAGTCCACGGAGATCAGCTGGGGACCGGTTTATGCTCCCTCCTCGAGTCCACCACACTTCGGATCCGGGTCTGCCACCAGGTGCTAATTACGGCTTCGTTATTATAGCTTTGCACTTTTACAGGGAGTGTTCAAGTCAATCCGGGAATGATGAAATTTCTGGTGAATGAAGGCGTAAATCCACTTAATATTTACAGAAGAACATTTATGGTGATGCCACAGTAAAGCATTTGAATGGTCAAACATTTTAAAGAACAATGTGGGTCTGTGAATGATGATCCTGGGTGAGGTGACTCCGAGCCCACTGTAGTCATTCTCGTCAACGTTCAACGAATGGAACACCTGATCCTTGAAAATCAACAAATAATTTGTCGCAACCTTGCAGAAGAGACGGAACTGTACACACAATCATTTCCAATCATTCCAAGCCATGTCTTTGTGCTCGAGTCCGTTAAAGTCCATCAAGGAGTTGCAGATGTAAAACAGACAGTCTGAGTTTTTACTCTCGTAACTGTCTTGTGTTATTCACACTGCATCAGGAGTCCCAGTTTGACTTGAACACATCTCGTAATAAGGCTGTCAGATATGGGGGTTCATGCATCATGTACCAGTAGAATCATTTCTTTTTTCATGAGTGTTATTATTGTCTAGCTAAGACATCCCTCTCCACAACACTAATAATAATAATAATGAATCTTTTGAGCAACTGTATTTGTGCCACTGTAGCTGTTCTGATGGCTCACCGGGTCATCCCTCTATGCGCTAGTTTTTACAGCACTAAACATAACATCTGTCCAAAGACTGATGGCCTGATGTCCGAAACATCTCTCCTTCTCCTTCAGTGTGGCTCTTTATATATTGTATGCAGTATAATGTACTGTGTCTGACAGCATTGTGTAGCGTGGTCAGGGTTGCACAAGCGTATTAAATTCACACTTCATTTAAAATGCATCCTACACAGTGTAAAGACTTTAACTGTCTTAACATTTTCAGGAGGACTTTTCAGACACGTTTTATTTATTTATTTATTTATTTATTTATTTATTTATTTATTTATTTATTTATTTCCCCTCTTCCTCTCTCTCAGAGTTGGCCACTGTTGTAGAGTCGTGCGCGCACCCGCCTCCACTGGCCAGAATTCTCTCACCGCAGACAAGCCAGTCTCCGGCCGTGTCGCACCTCCAGACCTCGCCTCTGCTTCATCCTTTAGTGGGGCAGCACATTCTTTCTGCGCGCCAGTTTACCAAGGAGCAGGTACGCGCGCTTTAATACGTACTGTGCTGCAGATTGTGTCCTGTTTAGTGGCTCAAGTATATTGTGCATTCAGTCAGATGTAGAATGATGTGGAATTACAGCATGTTGGATAACACACACTCGTATTCTTAGAAGTAGGAAATAACATGGATTTGACAAGGACAGTACGTTTGAGATGTCTAATAATAATAATAATAATAATAAGACTCCTGCTTATGATTTCAGATGTCCCATTTGTTCAATGTGGCTCACACACTTCGTTTAATGGTTCAGAAAGAGAGAAGCCTGGACATCTTGAAGGTAAAGACGTTAAGCAATTTGTTGCTCACATATAATGAAAAAATATGCTCCACAAGGGGGCGCTACTGGAAATGCATCACCAGAGTTATCGCAGTATCTGATAGAGATGGTGTAGGTTGCGTAACAGTCTTCAGTTCCGTGCTGAAACAGAGGGGAAAATCTGCATAAGTGTACTTGACCTTTATGCTGTGAGTAGTGTCGCCAGGTCCCATGCATCACATTCACGTCATGCAGATGCATGTAAATGATAAATCACTAACTGAGAAATTACTAACTAAGCCATAGTCACATAAGCCGTCGTTATTTACGAGCTTTGGTGAGTCATACCAGGAATATTGGACTTTTATATTTAGTGGAACTTCATTACACTGTAACATTCCCAGTGACTTACAGACTACAGCTGTATTTTACACACACACACACACACACACACACACACACACACACACACACACACACACACACACACTCATGAAATGGTTCACTAAAACAGAATCAAGCATGATGTAACTGATTTGCTTGATCATGAGCTGGCATGATGCTTTCATTAGGTTTTAATAAGCCCTTTATAAGGCATGATCAGTAATCTTTGACGTAGACACGCCCACATTCCTGCCTCACTGATGTGGTGTTTTCTTCGTGCTAGGGTAAGGTTATGGCCTCCATGTTCTACGAGGTGAGCACTCGGACCAGCAGCTCTTTCTCCGCGGCGATGCAGAGGCTCGGTGGCTCCGTCGTGCACTTCAGCGAGTCCACGTCCTCCACGCAGAAGGGCGAGTCCCTGGCCGACTCCGTGCAGACCATGAGCTGCTACGCCGACGTGATCGTGCTGCGTCACCCGGTGCCTGGAGCTGTCGAGGTGGGGTTCATTATTAGCATCATGTCTTGTCTCTTTCCTTTTTCTGTTGTAGAGCCTGTGGTGTTCCTGTTCTGTTTTCATAATGTCTGTGAATTTCATCATGTTGAGATTCAAGAGTGTGAAGTCGAGTGTTTGAATGTCTTAGGATTTACAAAGGAATTTCCTTTTTAAAAGCAAATAAACTGATTTTATATTTTGAAATTCATCTAGAGAGGATCAAAGCCCCAGCGAGGCCAGATGTCTGAAATAGTTTTCCTCTAATAGCTTCTTTTCTGTTTGAAGTATATCATGCATACATATTTCTAACAGATGGCAGAGACAGTGTCCCTGTCGCTTTCAGTTTGTTTAAAGGTCCTGAGTGGTTTTTGGTTGTACGCACATGCACAGTTGACGCCCATCTGAATGTTTAAAAGTGACCAAAAAATAATTGTTTGCATAATAGCTGCCCATTAGAATATGCACATCTGTAGGTTTTTTTGTATGTTCGTTTGTTTGTTTTGGAAAGCTGAACTAAATGAGCCATTCTACTTTTGATTTCCTCCCTTCTAGAAAGCCTCAAAGCATTGCCGGAGGCCAGTGATAAATGCCGGCGACGGTGTTGGGGAGCACCCCACTCAGGCCCTGCTGGATATCTTTACCATCCGAGAAGAGCTCGGCACCGTCAACGGCATGACGGTACGTCCACAGTTTTACACTCCAGTTTTGATTTCCATTCAAAATAATAATAAATCAGCCTTAGTGATTTAGGAAGTCTTTTCTTGCTGTAATAAATGTAGTGGGCTGAGTGTTCTGGACGATCTGTTCCTTTTTTTTTTTTTATAATTTATTTTTGGAAACACTCTCTGTACAACTTTTCCTTGTCACAGATCACGATGGTGGGCGATCTGAAGCATGGTAGGACTGTGCATTCCTTAGCCAGACTTCTCACCCAGTATCGCATCACCCTGCGCTACGTGTCCCCAAGAAACCTCAGCATGCCCCATGAGATCGTCGACTTTGTTGCGTCCAAAGGCATAAAGCAGGTGCACATGCGTTACCTAAAATCTCCTAGAGTTTTTACAGTCTGTTTTTCCAAATGACTTAATATTTTTTTATCCCAAATCAGGAGGAGTTCAGCAGTATTGAAGAGGCCCTTCCTGATACCGACGTCCTTTACATAACAAGAATTCAGAAGGAACGGTTCGCCTCCGAGGAAGAATACAAAGCAGTAAGGCATTGCACTTCTGTGCGCCATCAATTTCCTAAATTTATTCTATAGGCATGTGTTCACAATTTTTCCTTTTTCCACTTTTTTTAGTGCTTCGGAAAATTTATCTTGACTCCTCACATCATGACGGGAGCCAAGAGAAAAATGGTTGTCATGCATCCACTTCCAAGAGTTAACGAAATTAGGTATGCTGCATACTGTGTGGTTAAAATCTATCACATTCATCACATCTGATATATAGTAGATAGCAGTTTTGCCCACTTTTGCATTGCTTTTGTTACAGCACTTATATGTGTATGATTATATTATAATATAATATAATATAATATAATATAATATAATATAATATAATATATCATGTGCAGTATAAACACACAACTGTAGATATTGTTTTTTTAAACTGTAGTTTATTTCAGTTGCCCCTAAGGAACATATCTTCTTAATTAAATGCAAAATGTGCATCCTGTGTATATTAGATTTTTTTTCCCTTTTGCCATCATTTTATTTAAAATATATTTAAAATAACATTATCCTCTATTACCATGGGAAATAACCAACACAACACTTTTAACACAAAAAAGCAGATGATGTTGAAAAGCACAAAACTTGTATGGATATAAGTGGATATATAGACAGAATCAAATTTATATAAAGTATTTATATACATGTAAAAGGCACTATATTATTAAACACAATTAGAGACATAACCATAACTTCTGAATGTTTCTCTCTACACACATCCAACTACTTAAAAAAAAAAAAACTCTGCGAAAGGGCGCCAATAATTCTCGAAGCCTCTGTTTTCAATTATGCGCACACACAGTACATCGTACCATCAATAATGAAATAATAAAATGACCCCGTTCTTGTTCCTGCAGTGTGGAAGTGGACACAGACCCCCGTGCTGCTTATTTCCGTCAGGCTGAGAACGGGATGTACATCCGCATGGCACTTCTAGCCACCGTGCTCGGTCGCTGAAAAGGATCCGAGCAGACTGGACGGAGGAATCAACTCTAAAATGAAAGTCCTTCTGGAAGAAAACTCATCGCTACATTATCATTGATTTAGTCATTAATATCTCACACAAACACACACAGTATCAGAAGCAGCATAATACTTCTAATGACCTACTTACAAAATTTTGAAAAATAACAAGTTACCAGAGCTTAGCAACATGCATAAGTAAACAGTACAATAATAGCACATGATTTACTCTGTAAAAGGGTTTTGAAAGGGTGATCATGGGAACAGCTGGTTTCTATTTTTTGATAATAAAACTAATTTTCAATATCACTCAGCATTCCTTGTTTTCTTCTGACCTTAAATTCACACGCAGGACCTTTGTACTGAAATGCAGGAATGAGGTGTACTGTGAAACTATAAACGGTAAACATGAATCACGTCTAGACATTTATTAAAAGATGCGTTTACTTTCAAAAGTCACCATAAAATTTTTGCCTCTATGCAAAGGGTTTGAGGTTATTACATCATTTCATGTTACCACTAAAATGTTTAACACCTGCTTGAATGAATAATTTCTTAATGAATATGGTTTATTATATTGAATAAGAACTTGTTCTGGATGGAAACTTCACTCGCCTCCATTTCTATTTTTTTTTTCTTTAACTGAATCGAACTAGTAACTATTTAAATTGAATCAAGATCTTTAACGAGCTGCAGGTGAGCTGTATTTTCCACCTCATTCTTACTTAGAAAAATGTTCCTGTTAACTTCCCAGGAGAAATGTGATCAGAAAAACATCATGAATGAGCAGAATAGGAAATCACTTAAACTTGTGTAGAAGTTGCACTGCAGAAATGGCCAGAATAAATCAGAGCTATGTGTAGTAATGATCGTAAGAGCATTTCTACCCACACAATGTGAGAAAAACTCATAGGATTGGGACTAAACAGCTCCAAACAGTGGGCAAAAGAAAACCACTTTTTAGTGAGACTCATTAGATAAAATGGCTTCAGTTTGCTATGGAGCATAAAGATTTGAAAAATCTGGAGTCTTTTCCAATGGAAAAAAAATGATGTAGGCTAGTCCCGACTGCCCCAAGTCCAGGGCGAAGAGCGTGCCAGGGTAAGAAGGGTAGTGCATGAAGTAATGTGTACAAGCCTCTAGTCAGGTCTAGGCTCAGCAACGTTCCATGGCAATAAAATAAAATCAGCTGATGACCTGCATGTCCTGATCAGTTTATCCCTAAGTTCGGACGTTTTCCGTTATTAATGGCACAGGCATATTCCAGGACTCAAATTGTGAAAGAGTGGTTCTGGGAGCATGAGGTATTGTATCAAGCAGCAGCGTCTCATACTGAGAAACGTGATTCTCATGTTTGCTCACTGTTGAAGCTTTCCCGCTAAAGGATCAGGTAAGTGAGTAATCTTCTCTCCAAAGACTTCTCCTAATCTACAGTGTACACTGGTGCGATAAAGTATTTGCCCCTTTCTTGTTTGTTTTTATTTTGCATATTTGTCATGCAATAATATATATATATATTTTTTTTTATTCATATGCTGAAACTAATTTTAATATTACACAAAGATAATCTGATTAAATACAAAATGCAATTGTTAAATGGAGATTTAAGTTAAGTGAAAAAAGCTGTCCAAATCTGGCTCTGTGTGAAAAGGTAATTGCCCCCCAAAAGCTAATAACTGATTGTACCACCCTTGGAGGCAACAATTGCAATCAAGCGTTTTCAGGGGCGGATCTAGAAAATTATTCATGGGGTGGCAAGGTGGTGGCAAAATTCGGTGTATCCACTAGAGTGCACATTTTTACATTGTCCTATAAAAATGAAATAAAGGCTGATGTGTGATTGACTTGAACCTCTGGATTGGAACGTCAGATAAATTAAAAAACTCTTATTTTTAGAACACTAGTGCTGGGGTGGCAAATGGGGTGTCTTAGGGTGGTAATTGCCACCCCGTGCCACCCCGGTAGATCCGCTCCTGAGCGTTTAACATAATTGGCAAAGACTCTTTCAAATTTTGGCCCACACTTCTTTGCAGAATTGTTTTAATTCAGCCACATTGGAGGATTTCCGAGCATGAACTTCCTGTTTAAATTCATGCCACAGTATCTTAATTGGATTTAAGTCCTGGTCTGGGTTCGATTCCCACCTCGGGGTCTGTGTGTGTGTGGAGTTTGCATGTGGGTGTTTGCTGGTGGGTTTCCTCTGTGTACTCCAGTTTCCTCCCACATTCATCCCAAGGACATGCAGATTAGTGACGATGAGTGAGTGTCTTTGTGTAATATTAATATTTGTTTGATGATGTCAATCATTTTAGTGTGACAAATATTATATATTTGTGTATGTATATGAAAGGGGCAGATACTTTTTCACGGCACAGTATATTGTATAGTACGCATAGCTAGCGAGCCCTGGGATTCAAAGCGCTGTATGTGACTAAATGCTCTTTCGTTAGGGGGCAGTAGTGATCATCACATCGGGCCACTATTAGAAAAACAGAAGAAGAAAAACGTCGTGGTCTGACTAAAGCAACAGAACTATTGCTTCATGTAGATTTTCTGTAATAGCACATTCTACTCTTTTGAAGGTAAATCATTTCTTGTAAATACAATTTTTATTGTACTGTTTATAAAGATTAAGGCTCAGTTAGGGACTTGTAAAGTTATTTATTCAGTTCGCGGTGTTAGTGTTGTGTGTAGCCGGTTAGCTTTAGCTTCAGACTGTAACTCTACGGTGTTGTCTGTCTTTCTCTCTCTCTCTCTCTCTCTCTCTCTCACACACACACACACACACACACACACACTGCTGGGCATTTTGCTGATTAAAGTTTATTTAAAAATGCGAGACATTAGGTTACCATTTCAGATTTAGCATTTAGCTGTGCGTTAACGTTAAACGCTTAATTCTTTAATGTCATTGGTGAGGGAGGTGAAGGTAAGTTAGCGGGCTAAGCTAACCGGTTCTGTGGTACTTTAAAGTTCCGGTTCCGGAGGCATCAGCTGCACTGTCAGGATGTGGAAGTGCTCGATGAGTTAGTGCTGTATGCCAGTCCCAGCTAGCTAAGTGTTAAGCAGGTATATTTTTACTTACTCAGGTGTCTATCACGTCATCGTGCTGTATTAATGACGTGTGTGTTTTCTCTTTACTTGTGTAAGGATTGCTACTGTGTGATCCCTGACTGAGAATCGTTTTAGCAAATGAAGGAAAATAAGGAGAACACCACTCCTGCCATTCACATATCCAATCTGGACCACATAAAGCCATGCTGGTACTGGGACAAGAAGGACCTGGCACACACTCCATCCCAGTCCGAGGGTCTGGACCCGGCCACGGAGGCCCGGTACCGCAGAGAAGGGGCCAGGTTCATCTTTGACGTCGGAACACGACTCGGGCTGTATCCTTCCGCTCTCATCTCATTCAGTCATTAAGTGTGCTTCCATTCTAGGCAATTTTGTTTGCTGAAGGAGTTTCTTCACCTTCCTTGTAACGGTGAATGTGTATATAGACTATCTGATGTCTCCAAACTCATCACCGGTTCTGTTGCGGTTGATTTCCAGTGTAGGTTTGTGTAAACTCTGCTCGGAAGTGTCATGCGTTTTCTCCTTGACATTTCCTCCTTTCTTAGACATTACGACACCTTGGCTACTGGAATTATATATTTCCACCGATTTTACATGTTTCACTCTTTTAAACAGTTTCCGAGATATGTAAGTACATCCTTTCATTCTTTTCTTCGTGTCTGGTTTTTAATATGTGCATGTGTGTCTACATTTTAACACTAAGTTTCGTTGCATAGTCTTCGGTGAAATTTGGGTTTAATTATATATTTCTCAGATAGAGTAAGTCTGATTGAGCTAAAACAAACACGTACAGCATCCACCTGTGTTCCCTAGACAACCTTCAGCTCTTTCGTTTTTTAATATGTTTTCAGCACTGATATAAAAAAAATTAACCAAGTGAAGTGTGGCTTTGGACTTTTCAGGTGACTGGAGCTTGCTGCCTGTTTTTGGCTGGAAAGGTTGAGGAGACACCAAAGAAGTGCAAAGACATCATCAAGACAGCTCGCAGTCTGCTGAACGATGTGCAGTTCTCCCAGTTCGGGGACGATCCCAAGGTGAGCAGGGGGGTGTGTATGGGTATGAAGATGACCAGCAGTCTAGAAGTTTGGGCTAAAAATATATTTACAACCATGCAGCTACATTCAAGGTGCCATATTGTACAATTTCTTTAAGTTTCTTAAGTTAACACGGGTCTCAGATCTCTCCCAGTGTGTGTTTGTGTGTTTGTGTGTTTGTGTGTTTGTGTGTTTGTGTGTGTGTGTTTTGTGTGTGTGTGTGTGTGTGTGTTTGTTGATGCCCCAGCCAAACTATACCTCAGATATAACTACTAATAATAGCTATTTAAACATCAACCTCACTCTGTTTCGTGCCTCGTCCTACTGCACCTTTTCAGTGTTTATGTAAATGAGCTGCTGCTGATCTACACCCCTCCAGAGAACAGCACAGTTCATACTACTTATATGAAGTCGCATGAAATGTGGAAATTTTAATTGACTGGGGGTTACAGCAAATGTTTGTTGCTAATTGTTTTATGACTGATTTTTTTCTTGCATCTCAATGTCTAAACATGACTAAACATTGATATTCATTAATATCTGCCCTTTAAATTACCAGCTCCAAATAAACACGTTGTACTGCGTTGGGAATCCGTTTTATTCCATGATAATCCGATGCTGGGGGTGTGTCCATACTTTTGTTATAGTAAAAGCTGCTGCGCATAACATTTAATTATCGAAACAATCAGGAATCTTGCCACATTATATTAGTATTTAATAGCGATGGGTATCACCAGGGACCAGCCGATACGACATTACGATAACTAGGTGACAGTTTGATTTGTATTGCGAATTTCTTATTATAACGATATTATAAATATCCTGATTTTAATTATTATTATTTTTTTTTATTATTATTATTTTTTAAGATCTTCTTGCAATTCAAAACTTTTGACTGCCTGCCAATGTGTGAATAGATTAAAGTGCGCCACCTGGAGGATTATACATGAGCTGCAGCCTTAATTGCATGCTACCTGTCCTAGAAACAGGCAACTTAATACATTTACATTAAAGATATATAATATACTATCGAGCATCTGGTGTCGACCCCCCCCCCCCCCTTTAAATTATTGGTTTGTGAGACAATATCCAGCATTGCAACACCTAATTTTTTAGACATTTACATTCACATTTACAGCATCAGTGAGATTTGAGTTTCACATCTGGATCACCTCTCCACACAGCTGGCCTTGAAATAATCAAGTGTTTGGCTGTTTTAATGTTATTTAGTTTATTTTCTAGTCTGCAAGAACAATACTGATATCAGTGGTGAGTTTGTTTGACTGAATCATTGCTGTTTATAAACAGGAAGAAGTCATGGTGTTGGAGAGAATATTGCTCCAGACAATCAAATTTGACTTGCAAGTGGAACATCCCTATCAGTTTCTCCTGCGTTATGCCAAACAGCTGAAAGGTCTGGTGATTGTGTGTTTTTTTTTTTTTTTTTTTTTTAATTTTAAATAATATTTTAGGAGTGTTTCTGATGTTTTGTATCTCTTTTGTATTTTCAGGAGACAAAAATAAAGTGCAGAAGTTGGTGCAGATGGCCTGGACATTTGTTAATGATAGGTGAGCATTAATGATTGTTTTTTCTTTCCCTTTCTGTTTAGTGTTCTGTTATGGCAACAGGTTTTATTGTGGTTTTCGCAAATGAAGAAGGGAAAGGAAAGCGTAAGGAGACAGCAAAGTGTGGACTGACTTAGTGAGAAATGCAAGCATGTATGGGCATCATGGTCATGTGTCCATATACCTTTGGTCAAATCATAAATACAGTTCGGTTTTGTTGGTATTTGGTTGTTGAGGGTTTTGTTTGATTATTGTTAGTGGTTGTTTTTCCATCCTGTTCCAAGTTATAATCTGGCTATAATCATAACCTGTAATTAGATGTAATGCAAGTACTGATCGAAGCTGTAACGCCTGTCTCCACAGCCTTTGCACCATGCTCTCGCTTCAGTGGGAGCCGGAGATCATCGCCGTCGCCGTCATGTACCTGGCCGGGCGCCTGTGTAAGTTCGATATTCAGGAGTGGACGTCCAAGCAGTCGTCTCGCCGCTGGTGGGAGCAGTTTGTACAAGACGTCCCTGTAGAGCTGTTAGAGGGTAGGAACCTCAAAACAACATCATTTTTTGCTTATTATTATCCACAATTGAACTTATCCCTGAACTAAACCCTGGCACAATTTTTGATAATTCTTTTTATACATTTTGCTGTAGATCTGGCATTAAAATATTATAATCTATCAGCTTTACTTCAGGGTTCTTATTTGTAACGTTCCAGAAAGATTCCAAGACTAAGACACACCTACACTTTTGCTGGAATCCTATAAAGATGTTTAAAGCATTTTGAACTTGTTTCAAGTCGTAGTCAGATAGGGAGTTTTGCTGAAGCCTGGTAATCACCACCACAAGCTAGTTTACAAAGTTCAGAACTGAAGCTTTATTTTGTATTGCAGGCTGGAAAGAATAAAAAACAATTGCATCTCATCAACAGAATACTTTCCAGATAAAAAAAAAATCTCTTGGCAAGAACCGTGCAAGGTTCTGAAAAAACCCTAGCAGCGAAATTTCTTATAGATGTCTATAAGGTGTATCTGATACTACCTATGCATTTTTAAATGACAAGCACAAAGCTAAATCATTATCAGTCCTGGCATCTGTCCTGATTCTGTTCGTGTTTTTTTTTCGCAGACATCTGCCACCAGATCCTGGATCTGTACTCTCAGGGTAAGCAGCCAATTCCTCAGCAGCCCCAACTGCAGGAGAAAGACAAGCCACAGCCTTCTCCTACAGTCCTTCTCAGTCAACCCGGAGGAAACCCTGTTGCTCTGCCGCCATCCAAGAAGAATTCTCCTCAGGCCAGCCCACCACGCCAACAAAAACGCCAACACGTGAGTAATCTCATTTGGGCTTTTTACAACATTGTATTGCCCAAGTCTATAAGTATACAGTATATAATTCGTATTGAATACTTTTTTTTTTTTTAACACAAACATTTTATAATATTATAACCTGTTTTAAATTCTTTTAGCCCTCTCCAAAAGAAGAGACAAAAGTTGCAACAGGTAAGGATGGGAAAAAATTGAGCTGTGTGAGAGAGATTGTCTGTCTGTCTGTCTGTCTGTCTGTCTGTGTCATGTTGTTTAAATATATATATGTTTTCTTTTCCCCATAGAACAAGTCGGTTCTAAAATCCCGAGATTGGAGAGCCCAATGCCCCCCCTACCAGTTACCCAGCCTCCTGGTACGAGTTTTCTTTATTGCTCTCAATTTGTTTATTAAAATTTTTGAGAATTTCCTGATTATTATTATTCAGACAAAAACTTTTCCTTTTTTAAGATCGCAAACCCCCACCCTCAGCCCCTGCTCCTCCTGCAGAAGCAGACCTGGCAACCTCTGTTGATTCGGACGTGCCAAAGGCCCCACCTCCACCCCACGGAGCTCCGCCCCCTCTGCCTCACCGGCCGCCTCCGCCACCCCCCTCCAGCTACATCATGGGAATGTCCACAACCAGCTCATACATGTCGAGCGAGGGCTATCAGAGCCTGCAGTCCATGATGAAGACAGACGCACCATCCTACCCTCATCTGCCACCCTCTTACGGGATGCCTTACCATCCACATGTTTACCCACCCCCCAGTGCCCCTCCGCCAGGCCCACCACCACCACCTGCGTCTTACCCTCCTCCCAATCTTCCTCCCCCCACTCCAGCCTACCCACCACCAGGCTACAACCACAACTACCCACCACCACCTCCGCCGCGCATGCCACCCCCAGGAATGGCTTTACCTGCTGGGTATCCGCCTCCACCAGTCCCTCCAGGGCAGCCACAAGTGCCCATGCCACCAGGCATGCCACCAGTGGCGAGCATGAACCGTGGAGCCTGGATGAGATAAAGGTATCCTAGATGGGCTTGTGTTTCGAATGGACTCAAGCTGTCTCAGGAAGACGGATCAGAACACACATTGTGCACTGTGGTCAGTTTGTCCAAATATCAGTAGGATACAACCTGAGCACCTGGCATCAAACTAGAATAAGGATGTGATTATTTCTTTGAAGATAATGTTTTTTATTCATGATCAGTCATCCATTCAATATGACCCATGAAAATTCTTCAGTTCTTTTTCTTTGTGATAAAGTTCATAGCTACAGAGAATTCTCTGAAGCATCCACAAAACTGATGACTCAGTCCAAGCAGGCATTTTGTGTAAATATTTTCATTATTAGATCTTAACTAGAATCCTTTTAGCTGATAAATCTGCAGTGTGTGTACTGTATAGAGCAGCTTTGGGATTTATCTGGCATTTGGTGTAATAAAAGTCTTTTTCAATCCCAGATTATTTGTTTCTCTTGACTGCTTGTTTCTTTACCCTTGGGTCATATTTATTAACTTTTTAGTAATGAGCCAATCGGAAATGCACATTTTGGCCAGAGCCGCACATTTCAGAGGCTGATTTTCCCTGTTTTCTTGTGTGTGTATTGGTGGCCCAAAGTATTAAATCAGCATATGCTGTGTATTATAGATCTTCTTGTGCACAAAACAGGTTGTCACTATTTGGTTCTCGCCTATCTGGCTGAAGAGTTGTGCTACTTGGAATCAGCTGGTTTAGTCGATGTAGGGAACAAATATGCGCAGGAATTTCACTTTCTAAAGACGCGGTGTGCATCTCTGTACAAAAATGGTTAAAATTCAGAGAATTCTGAAGTGAATTGTGAACTTCTCTGGTACTTTTCTGCACATGATTTTCAGGAAGCAATAAGGCAGACATGAACGGAGTTGCTGCAAACATTCTTTTGCCTACAATTATTTTGTCATTATTTAAAGAAATTGAGAAAACATAAAATTTCAATTTTGTGTCAATACTTTTGGCCACCACTGTGTAATAACAATTCAGTAGAAAAATACTGAGTGTAGTCATGGCACATCTGATCATCATCAGTATATTTAGTCAATTTAGTGCATTATCGATGAACACTATTTCATGTTATTGCTTACACAGGCAGTCTCGGGCATTGCATGGATGGAACATTGGGCCACTGTTCTTTGTAGAACTGACTTTCTGCCGCCATGTTTGAGAATTTGAAGGCATTAACTGCCTCCAACTGCAGTTTCTGCCTCAGCATCTCAATTGCGTTTGGGTCTACTTCAAACCTTCAATCTTTTTGTGCCATTGAAAATTTGGTTAACTCGTAAGCTTGGGATCATGCTCTCACTGCATAACCCAGTGGCCTTTGAGCTTTAACAGTCCAGTTACCTCATGATCTGCTTCAGGATTCTTCGGAGAGTGAAATTCAGATCTCATTTAATGATGGCAATATCCTCACACTGCCACTTTCATGCTTGACTGTAGGTACAATGTTGTGTTCTGTCTGTGGTTTACACAATATGTTACAAACCCCTAAAGTCTCCTAAATAGTTCAATATTTTATTCTTCTCAGTCAGAGTGACTGAAGGTGCCTTGGATGTGGTCCTTGGCTCTTTTTTTTTTTCCTCTCACTTCCTGAATGAGTTGTCGCCATTCTTTTGGATTAATCTTGGAAGGACGGACACTTCTGGGAAGGTTCGCAGTTGTTCCAAGTCTTTCCTCTTTGTAGATTATCTCTTATTTTAGATCTGTAAAGCCACAGAGCCTCTTGCATAACTTTCTAACCCTTCTCAGATTGGTGTCTGTCAGTCACCTTTTTTCAGCGTTTCTGGAATTTCCTTGGGTTTGGCACAGTGTTAGTGGTCAGACCTTAAGGACTTCATGCTTCTGAAAATGATCTGTTTACTTGATTTGATTGAACAGAGCTGGAAGTAATTATTATCCAGCTGCAACCAGTTAAGCAGTTTGAGAGGTTTTTTGAATGTAGTAACTAAGCAGAGAAATATTTTTTTTCTTTGCCGATTGACCTAGTTTGTATTACATCACCTTGTTGCGTCAATGGAACAATTGTCTACCATGAGCTCCTCTAACTCGTCCTTAGAAATTACCATTTTTTTGGAAAATATGACTGATAATGCAAAAGATGTTTTTCTTATTTAAGGATAGTGGTCACCCAAACAACCCTGACCAAAAGTTTACATACCCTTAAATGTTTGGCCATATTACAAACACTTGACACACACAAGTTAATACATACAGTACAGGTTAAAATGGCTTAAGGTCAAAGGCTGTCGGACCTGTGACTCAACAGAATTGTAATTGGTGTCTGTGCATGAAAAGTCTGAGTTTCTCAGCTCATGGGCTCATGCACTGACCGGCTGGATACTGCACCATGGGGAAAACAAAAGAACTGCCGGTAGACCTGTGCAATATAGTAGTTGAACTTTATAAAGCAGGAAAACGATATAAAAGGATATCTCAACACTTGAAATGCCAGTCAGTCCTGTTCAAACTCAGATAAAGAGGTGGAAAATAAGAGGTTCTGTTGATACTAAGCCACGGACAGGAAGACCAAGAAAGATTTCACCCACTACTGACAGAAGAATTGTTCGGGACACAAGAAAAAACCCACAACAACATTGAAAAAAAAATAAAGGCTGTTCTGGAAAAAGTGATGTCTCAAGCAGCACAGTGAGGAGGTAGTTGAACGCAAATTACTTCCATGGTGGAGTTGCCAGGAGAAAGCCAAAAGGCCGAAAAGGCCCGCTTGCAGTACGCCAGACAGCTTCTGGAGAGGAGTCAATTGCAGTGATGAGAACAAAATGTAACTTTATGTTTGGAGAAGAGTTAACAAGGCCTAGGGTGAAAAGTACACCATCCCCACTGTAAAACATGGTGGTGTTTCTTTTTTGTTTTGGAGCCGTGTGAGCTCCAGTGCCACAGGGACATAGGTCAAAACTGATGGCAAGATGAATGCAGCATGGTACCAGAAAATAGTGGCAGACAATCTGCATTCTACGGCACGAAAGCTGTGCAGGTCATGGGATGCTCTTGGACATCCCAATATGTCAATGATCCAGAGCATAAGGCCAAATTGACCATCCAGTGGCTACATCAGAAAACTCTTCTAGTAAGGTTTCCACAAGGTTTAGGAGTGTGTTTATGGGAATTTTTAACCTTTCTCCCGGAAGTGCATTTGTGAGGTCAAACACGGATGTTGGATGATAAGGTCTGTTGAACAGGAAGGGGCCATCCGTAAACTGTTCCCACAAAGTTGTGAACATTTTTTGTACAAAATGTCTTGGTGTGCATTAAAAGTTCCTTTTACTGGAAATAAGGGACCGATACCAACTCTTGAAAAACAACCCCACACCAGTTCCTACATAACTACACACCACTGTAAAATGCAAGTTGCATAAAGATATGGATGAGTGAGTTTAGCGTGGAAGAACTTGACTGGTCTGACCTCAACCCAATAGACCACCTTTGGGATAAATTATAGAGACTTCGAGCCAGGCCTTCGTGTCTAACATCAGTGTCTGACCTCACAAATGTGCTTCTGGAAGAACGGTCAAAAATACCCATAAACAAACTCTTAAATGTTGTGGAAAGCCTTCCCAGAAGAGTTCAGGCTGTTAAAGCTGCAAAAGCTTGCAAAGGCTGGGCCAACATCATATTAAACCCTACAGATTAATAATTGGATGTTACTTTGGAAAAAGTGTGTGCATAGATAGATAGATAGATAGATAGATAGATAGATAGATAGATAGATAAGTTCTGACAAAAGATTTTGTCACGCATCACTCAGTACTTGTTCAAAGCACCTTTGGTGGCAACGACTCAAGTCTGCTTGTGCTACAAGCTTGGAACATCTTTTGTTTGAAAGTTTCTTTTATTCTTCTTGGCAGAATCCTTCAAGCTCACCCCAATACTAGGAATGGGCAGGTCCAGTGCAGACCCATTTTTAGATCTCTCCAGAGATGCTCTACTGGGTTCAGGTCCAGACTCTGGCTGGGCCACTGAAGGACTTTCAGGGAGGTTCTTGGTGTTAAGCTTTGGGTCATGGGCTTGTTGAACTGTAATCCCTGAGATCCTGAGCATTCTGGAGCAGGTTATCACTCAGAATAGCTCTTTATTTTATCTGCATAAATTTCTCCTCTATGCTGACTAATCTCCCAGTCCTAGTCACAAGAAAATATCCCACAGGATGATGAGCACTATCTTACCATAGGAATGATTTTAATAAGGTGATGTGCAGGGCCGATTTCCTGCTTGCAATTAGTTCGGTCTTTGTGTCATCAGACCAGAGGATGTAAAGTACCAGTCAAAAGTGTGGACACTAGTTTAGATTTTTAGAACAATACTGGAGATTTTAAAAGTCTGAAATAACACATATAGTATAAGTAATTAAATAATTGCAACAGTCAGTAGTTATTTTAAGACATGAAGGTCACCTGCTCTGGAATAATTGCTGCCAGAATGTATTTGCAAAATCCATCAAGCACCATGATAAAACTGTCTCTTATGAAGACCTTCCCAAAAAAGCAAGATAAAAATTTACCTCTGCTGCAGAGAAGTTAATTTAAGGTTACAAGCCTCTGAACTCGCCAATTAACAAACAGCACCTAATATGAGGGCTTATAGATCATAAGTTGCAAATACATCTCAATATCAACTGTTCAAAGGTGATTATTGCATATGTTTTCAAATATAAATATACAGTACATGCATGTTAACAGTGATATTACTTCAGGTTGCATGTCTGTCTGTCTTTCTATACAGCAGAACTCTCTGCCTAACTTTGAGTAGTCTAAGTTCTTCTTTACACTCCCTGTTCAGTAAGCAGAGTAAATCACCGACGAGAAATAGGAACAGTAGATCAGGATGAATCAAAACTTAAGCGTGTTAAAATTCACTGATTTACACTGATTCGCTAATTCACCACTTTAACGCTGTTATTTCAGCAATGAGAATATTAAGTAATCCCAGTAAATTTATTCAACTTTAGCTTTTCTAATTAATATCTATTGGTGCAGGTGTTTATTTGCAAATAAATATCTTATCGGCAGCTTATTTTATAGTAGACTATTACACAGGACTGTTCATAACATTTTGATTTCACTTAAGACACCCACAGTCTGACACAAGCGCAGTACACTGTCAAAACGTGAGGTTTATAATCTACCACAAAACTCTTTCGAAGACCTGTTTCTGGTCCTCCAATGTATGAAAGGTAAAGATCATTGAAAGAGCGAGTTCTAACCAATGTAAAGACAAACGCTTTATATATATATATATAAATAATTTGTGGTTTAATATTTAGTGGTTTAATATTTAATATGCCAAATTAAAGGATTTTGGAACATACCAACTGCTGAGTAAAGAGAGAATTATTTTCAACAGGGGTTCAGTTATTGCTGGTACTATTTGAGAAAATGTGTCGGTATAGGATCCAGTTTACAGGTTGACTGTATGAGTGAGAGTGAAATTAGTTCATTCTCTTAAAGGGGAGTAAAGTATTCTAGGTTCTGATGAGACATGGATAGTTTATCATCTGTATCACTTAAATTGTCTGGTTTCAAAGCCAGATTTTTTGCATCATTTTTATGATTTTGTTATTGAAAAAGTTCATGAAGTCCTCACTACTAGTATGTTGTTGTTGTGGAGATTTCTACAGTGGTCTTGTTTCTAGTTAATTTAGCTACAGTATTAAATAAAAATCTAGGATCTAGGATTTTTTTTTGTTATTTTCTGTAAGAATGGAGAGATGCAACGATCTAGCAGCACTGAGAGCTTTTTTTTTTTTTTTTTTAATAATTCAGGATGCTCTCCTTCCATGCTATTTGAAATACTAACAATTTTGTTTGACGCCATTTGCATTCTAATTTTCAAGTTTTAAAGATTAGAGTTCTCCTCCTGTGGACCTCAAACTTCTGAATAATACAGTGGATCCTTGGATTGCAAGTAACTTGGTCTGTGAGCATTTTGCAAGACAAGCAAAATACTTTTGTAAATTTTAAATTAATAAACGTGCGAGGTTTTGATATATGAGTAGTGCATGCGCTTTATCTGTAGAGCATCACGTGATCACAACTGAGCCAATGGTTCTTCTCTTGCTCGTGTGGGATTGTGGGTACTCGTCTCCCATGTTAATATAACATTGTGACCACATCTGTGCACCCGCGCATAAAGAAAAATCAAGTGCCATTAGAGTGGTTCCTTGTTAAAGCTCCAGTTTGCATAGTTTCTCTCTGTCAGAGAGCAGTGATTTCTTTAGTGTGCACGTGCATCATTAGAGAGGTTTCTTGTTAATGTTTTCTAAGTTTCCCGACTTCGTACGGACACATAAAACAGAAACACCGCTCGGTTAATGTGTTTCATTTTTACTTTACATTTTGTATTCATTATTTTTATATGAATATTTTTGAGTTGTGGAACAAATCATCTAAGTTTATTATTTCTTATGAAAAAAAAATCAGGGCCGGAACAAAATTTGCTCGCAATCTAAGGTTTAACTGTATTACTTTTGTCAGTTTCAAGATATTTCAGTGACCATTGTGGGTCTTTCTTTCTTAATATTGTCCACATCCACACACACACACATATAAATTTGTTTTTTATTTTTGCTCAGGTTGCCTTTTTGTTTTTGTTTTTTTGTGAAGGTCAACTCAATTTTTCTATAAAAGCAGAAAAAAAAAATGTACGTCAATTTTCTCATTGACTCAAGCCAGACATAAATCCCATTTGACAAGCTAAACATTGAGTTAATGCTGAATATCTTATTTCTCTACAAACTCAATATTATTCGAATCAAACTGACTCAACATGGTTTCTAGGAAGCAATAATTCTTTTTACACTTAGAAAACAAGATATCTAACTAAAGGTACACAGAGAACATATTTTTTTCCACATGATATGAATATTTACACCATTACAAATCTGCCTTTTGGGCCAATTACTAGGACCACATAATCCTACAGTGTAGACCAACTTTTGCAAAAAAATTATGTCAACTTTTTTACATTTTCAGAAAACTGATATCCTTCATTAAAGCTTAAATCTTAATAATAATAATAATAATAATAATAATAATAATAATAATAATAATTTTAAAAAATAATCACTGCATGGCAAAGCTTACTGCTACACTACATTTGGATGTCTGTTTTTTATGCACATATCTATTGAATAATTTTTATACTGATCTGTGTTATTTTTAAACTGTTTAATTTCATTCCCAGTTTTTCCTTATTTTTAATTATATTTTTTGACACTCTGTGTCAGCTGCCACGTGTACACCAGAAATAAAGCTGATTCTGAGTCTTTAATTTACACTAACACCTATCAGGCATGCTACTTAAATGTAGGTTTAAGTATGTATGAATAAAATGACAGATATTCTGCTGAAGGGGACACTTTAATGAATAAATGTCATTGTATTTCTACATCCGTATGAAAATGACAAAACATGGTTTAATTATTTTTTGCTGACAGATGGCAGATACTTTTCTGAACAACATGCATACATGTAGATATTTAAAAACTCATACTAAGATCTTTTTCTGCTTGTGCAACGGAATTTTATATGATGATTTAAGAAAGGTTGCTGACAAGTTAAAACATTAAAACATTTTTGATTGACTGAAAAGAAAAAAAATCATCTGCTATAGGTCAATGAAATTTTAGCCACTGTATTTCAGTCTTCTCCAAGAGTATTGGGATAGCAACGCAAAATAATTTCTTTTGTATCCATGGATTTTTAGGTTGATTTTTATCGATTTATATGATTTAGGTCAAAAGTTGATTATGAGAAGATCAGTTTTTTAGTTTTTATTTCCTAATTTTTATATCTACATGTATGCAATAGCCCAGAACATGACACCTATTTTTTTCAAGTGATAAAAATATTGAATTAGACATAAAAATAGAGAAATACAGAAATTTGAAATATTAATTAGAACACATGACTGACAGGTGTTTCTTGTTGCCCAGGTGTGCCCTGTTACACTGATAGTTTAAATTAATTATGTATATATCAGTCAGGCAAAAAAACAACAAAAAAACTTTTTCCTGAAGTGTGTATACAATTGTGGGCTGATATTTGTAATGTTGGGACTGCAATTGTTGTTGAAAACGATAAAACAACATTAAGACCAGAATGCAAGTCATTTTGAAGTTGAAGAAATGCAGGAAAAATAAGCATACAAAAGGAACTGTAAAATATACAGAAATTTAATTGTATTAATGTATTATTTGTCCTTTATATTTTCTTATACATAGAGTAAAGCCATATCCATCTTCTATATAAAAAAAGGAAATCTTCTACATAATCAATTTCCACACACTAGTTAAAGGATTCTCTTCCTGTTTCTCGTCTTCCTGTGGGTGACCTTTTGGTTTATGGCTAAAGGTTAGACATTCTTTTCTTAAAATGAAATTGTACATTGCACAATACTGAACCACCTCTTTCTAAATGTCAAAAACCATCAGAAACTTTCATCGCTGTCTTTTGCCCTCATGCTGCATATGGCGTCATATTTGAGATTCAGATACTAGAGACTGCATGGATTTATATAGAATGGAGGTAAAGGACATCTGAACATCTATGATGGCTTAAAAGGAAAGAATTCACCCTCCAATATTCATATTAAAATGATTAAAGTCACTGAGTGACATTCACTATGCTTCAGATTTGCAATTAGAGTCATACTGTTTTTCTGCTCTATTTTTCCTTCAAATATTGTTTTATTCAATAAAAAGAGAATGTTATTATAAATGCCTTAATAATAATAATAATAATAATACCACAAATGTAAGAATGAGCTTTACGACAGTCTAATGTATTTTAATGAGTATTTTTGTTCTAATTTATAAATAAATATTATATAACTGTCCCTAAGTTATTTTCTTCCATATTACCATGTATGTGCGTTAGGCAGATCACAGAACATTCACAGAACTTTCTTACAGTATAATAAATAAAGAAAAATTGTCTACAATTCAGTTTGGCTTTGAATTAATTTCTCCACGCTAACATTTCCTCTTTTTTTTCCAGTTCAAACCCCAGCACCACCAAGCTGCCACTGTTGAGCCCTTGAGCAAAGCCCTTAAACATCTTAAACATGTATAAATGAGAAACACATGTAAGTCACTCTGGATAAGGGTGTCTTTGCTAAATGCATGAATGTAATGCAAGTACGTCTCCGTTTTAATGTACATTTGAGACAGGTTGCTTTTTGGCATATTTTTCTGTAGTGACTTGCTGCAACGCATGCATGTCTTTCCCGTGCTCTTTATCTGTAGTGATCTTCCCACAACGCTTCATTTGATGATGAGTGACACAGACGATCAGCAGAATTACAATAACAATGCCAACGATTATCCCAAGAATAGCTCCGGCTGACATGTAAGAATCTACCTCTTTCGGCGGAGACCTGCTTGTAGGTATAATGGATGGGGTAGTGCTTATTCCCTCTGTCTCGCCACAGGTGGTACTATCAGTGACATGAAATCCCTTGTCACAAGTACAGATGTATCCCCCTGGAGTATTAATACAGTTCTGATCACAAGGCAGTGAGTAGCACTCATCTATATCAACGCAGATGTAAGTGCCTGACTTTTCTTCTAGTATGAAGCCATTCGGGCAGTCACACTGATGAGGGTTGTTATAGTCACAGACAGCCGGACATTCTGAATGCGGACAATAAAGCGTGCATTTGTGTTTGTCTTCCGAAGACACTCTGTACCCGTTTGAGCATTCACATTGATAACTACCTACTGTGTTATTGCATGTATGTTCACAAGGCCCAGAAAAACATTCATCCTCATCTTCACACAAGTCCTTTTCCTTCCTAAAGCCTTTCTTACATTGACACTTGAAGCCGCTGGAAGTGCTGACACAGTCTGAGTTTTCTTCAGGACAGGGTGTTTTACTGCTACAGTTGTCAATATGCTTGCAGGTCTTTCTATCCTGCAGAAGTTCATATCCATTAGGACACTCACAAACATAACTCTGTCCTTTGGCTACACATTTGTGGGAACAGTTTGCTCGCAGACACGGGTCGATGCGCGTCCTGCTACAACGGACATTGTTGCTTTCAAGCTTGTAGCCTGGAAAACAGGTGCAAACAGATGCATCGTCCGACTTGGAGCAGTTGTGGTCACATCCTCCTTTATAAACTTCACAGTTCCAAGGCGCTTGAACCCAATCGCCTTCTAAACAGATGTACTTCATTCCCAGATGTTGATCTGTCGCATTGCTCGTACTGGGGATTTCTTGGAGATCTTCTCTCGCGAAGCCGAATGGAGTTTCGTACAGGACTTGTGACCCGAGTCGTGCGCACTTCGTAGTGACTCTGTACTCGCACAAATATCCCTGAACTGCTTGATTACAGTCTCGTTCTGTCCATGTCGAATCCTCTTTAGATAGGGACACACACTTCTGAGAGCAGACGCGTTCATGGCTTTTCCAGTTCGTGAAA
The DNA here is from genome assembly GCA_011419295.1 of Clarias macrocephalus. Lineage (NCBI taxonomy): Eukaryota > Metazoa > Chordata > Actinopteri > Siluriformes > Clariidae > Clarias > Clarias macrocephalus. The sequence continues at coordinate 44,663 of JAAGKR010004720.1, forward strand.
TTGGTTGCTGCATCTCCAGTGATCCATGTGTATCCTTTCAGATCCAGGGTGGACCCAGTAGAGCACGAGTCCCTCATGTACTTTAGACCAATCCAAAAGTTTCCAGTAGATCCAGTTAGCAGCTCTGAGACGACACTGTTTGCTTGGGTTGATCGCACAGTCATTAAATGCCCTCCAGTGTCCTGGCAGGATTTCTGTGCTGAGTTGAAATCCACGCTGTCTGCATGCAGTGTAACGCAGTACTCATCCACGCAGTTGCCCTGAGCGGGTTTCCTCCCCTGCACGCTCAGCAGCAGCGCGAGCGCCATGACCGCTCCTAGAAAAGCCTTCATCCCTGACTAGCAGCGAAGTTATCGTTCGGGTTAAAGTTACTTCTTTCTTTCTTTCTTTCTATCTATCTATCTATCTATCTATCTATCTATCTATCTATCTATCTTTACCCGTACTCGGTGTTTCAAGCACACGGTCCGTCCCGCTCCTCGCGGCTTCGGTGTGTGTCGCGCTGGTTTTATAGGCTGTGCTCGAGGAGTTTGGGAGGAAGTCTGCTGTTCCTGGCGCCGCTCCCGGAGCGTCCGCTGCGCGCGCCTCGCCAAGCAACAGCTGCAGCCGCACGCAGCCAGGACACATATTCGTTCCTCCCTCAGCTCCAACTAACCGAGCTGACTAACTCTTCTGCACGGTTTCGTGTTTGGATATGTGATTACAGAAATAGGCCCAAGGAACATGAACGTCAAGAACGTGTAACGGAGCCCCCCGAAGCACCCGCCCCTGACAGAGAGAGTGAAACCAGATGATTTTAGCATGAAATTGAATTGAATCTACTTCCAGAACATGTCCTCCAGTACTTCCACCCCGAGCCTTTTGTCTTTTGTCATACGTACAATATGGACAAAAAAAAAAGTCATTTGTAAAAGGTGTGATTAGTAAAGAAAAATAAAATAAAAAGGGGGAAAAAACTTGTATAAACAATATATATTAATTTATTCATGTTGTGAATTAATTTTTTATTCTATCTATTTAGAATAAAAAAAAATCTATTTATTATTATCAAATATTTTACTTGTAGAACCAAATGTTGGTTCTGTGAGAACACATTATCTTTTGTGCATGGGTTATTATATGGGTTAAAGTTATAGTTATCTTGTGGGAAAAATTATTCATTCTGTGTGAACACGTTAATTATTTTAACATATTATTAACAAATTATTATTTGGGTTGAAACTAATTATTATCTTGTGGACACAAGTTATTTATCTGGTGGGAACAAGTTAATTAACTTAACACATTATGTATTTTTTGCAAAACAAATTATCCTGTGATTTTTTTTTATTTATCTTAAGCAAAACAAATTATTGGAACAAGTAACTTGTTGAAACAAATTAAATATCTTATCACTTTATGTTTCTTTTGCGAAACTTGGAAAGAAATTATTATCTTGGGCAAAACTAGTTATTATCTTGTGAAAAGTCATTTATGTGGTTGCAACAAGTTAATTGTCTTAACACATTATTCATCTTTTGCTAAACAAATTATCTTGTGGAAACAAATTATTATCTTGTGAAAACAAATTTGCATCTTTTGAGAAAAAGTTACAATCTCATCAGAACAACTTAATTATCTTATCACTTTATTTATTTTTTGCAAAACAAATTATCCTGTGGAAACAAATTATTACTTTGTGGACAAAAATCTGTATCTTCTGGAATATATTTTTTTACATTTGTAGGAACAAGTTAATTATCTTAACACATTATTTATCTTTTGCAAAGCAAATTAAATGTCTGGTGGAAACAAATTATTATATTGTGCAAAACAAGTTATTATCTTATGGAAACAAGTTATTCATATCTTGTCTGCACAAGATAACATATTATAAAGTCATACAATATATGGTGAAATGAGTGAATACCATAATGTTCCAAATGTACGTTGGAAATGAACAGTGTTAATGTAAATGCACTCTGACACTCATTCTCCATACCACTTATCTTGGGTACATCCTGGATGGAGTGACAATCCAAAAAACTATTGCAGGTTAATGCAAATGCAACTTTATGTAAAAGACTAGCCTGTCTATGCACATAAATGATTTGTCTCTACAAGAGAAATAATTTGTTCTTTCAAGAAAAATATTTTGGAAAGTCAAAATAAATTACTTTTTGGATCATCTGGGACTTTGATTGAGGATTTATCAGATCACTGCTCCATGGTCTGGCGCTGATGACCGACCACATTCCCATTTTAGGAGCTTTCACTAGTGTACATGAGTCAGCATTGACCGGTCTGCTTCTACACAAGTCCATACACAGCAAACTGTGATGCCCTATGCATGCTGACATCTTTCTATTCGAAGCAACATTCACTTATTCATCATAGCTTTTCTGTGAATATTGGACCAGATGGACTAGACCTCATTCTCCATGCACACCAGTGAGCCTTGAGTGCCCTTGTCTCCAGGTCACCAGTTCTCTTTCTTTGGAACACTTTGGTAAGATATCACCACTGCATACCAGAAACAAAATTATTTTTCTAGAGATGCCCCTGCTTCCAACAAATGAACTTCGGCAACTGAATATAACCATCCTTTGACTGTAATGAGATATCCTTACTGTAATGAGGTAAGTCTTGTCCACTTCCCTTTTAACATTATTCACTTTGCTTATTCAATGAGCCTACTGTTTTTATGAGATAACAGTCCATGAGAATTAATAGGCCCTGACAGTCCCTGACGCCACCACTGGGTTTGTGCAGAAGTCTACACGTCTGCAGTTGACTCACTGGCGATTAGGAAAACCATTAACCACATGGATGTGAAGCCCACTCAGACAGCACCAAATAGTGTGTGCTCACTTTTAGTACACACTATTTGGTGCTATCTTGTGGGTACAAGTTAATTATCTTAACACATTATCTTTTGCAAAACAAATAATATTGTGGAAACAAATGATTAACTTGTGTACAACAAATTAGTATCTTGTGGAAATCTTGTTAATTATCTTAACAACATTTATCTTTTGTGAAACAAATCTTAAGGGAACAAGTTATGGTTCCCTAACACATTCTTACACAATCTTACACATTGTTTATCTTTTGCTAAGCAAATTATCTTGTGGAAACATATTATTTTATGCAAAACAAATCATCTTGTGGAAACATATTATTTTATGCAAAACAAATCATCTTGTGGAAACAAGTTATTTATCTTGTATGAATAAGTTAATTATCTTTTGCAAAACAAATTTTATTGTGGAAAAATATATATAATTGGAAACAAATTCATATCTTTGGAAAAAAAGTTATAATTCCATGGGAACAATTTAATTATCTTAAGACTTTATTTATCTTGTGGACAAAAATCTGTATCTTTTGGGGAAAATGTTATAATTTTGTGTAAACAAGTTAATTATCTTAATCCATTATTTATCTTTTGAAAACCAAATTAAATATCTTGTGGAAACAAATAATCATCTCATGCAATGCAATTAAATAAAATTTTATTTGTATAGCACTTTTAACAGCTGACAAGGTCGCAAAGCAGCTTTACACAATCAATTTATTTAATTATTTAAGTTTGTATGAACTGTGAATGTGTGTGAATGATAAGATTGCCCCTGATGAGCCGAGGACGACGGCGACAGTGGCAAGGAAAAACTCCCTGAGATAGTAATAGGAAGAAACCTTGATAGGAACCAGACTCGACAGGGAACCCATCCTCATTTAGGGGAAAATGGATAGCAGGGATTAATCTGCAGTCATACTGTGTGAGATTGGAAGTTCAGTATAACAGGAGATGTGTTTAAGTTAAAATTGAGTCCAGTTCGTTATTGGAGGCTCAGGTAGACTGTAGGAAACTCCAGTCCTGAACTATCGAGCGACTGAAGTCACAAGTCCTCAGAGAACAGCTTTCTGCATCAGCCGAAGACAGGACCGTCTTTGTGGAAATGTGGAACCATCCCCAGCCATTACACGCATCCCAGGCAGACCACACGGGGCATCCATGCGATGAGAACTCCAACCAGAAGCAGGACACCAGAACAAGTCATATAGCTCCAGGGCGCAGGGGGTCTGGATGAGTGGCAGCTCAGGAGCGACATATATAGCTCGACAGTGAGACAGGGAGAGGGAAAAGAGAGAGAGGGAAAGAAAAAGGAGAAGAGAGAGAGGAGAAGGAGAGACGGCACTTATGTATGGTCACAGTCAATGTATAACCTGAATGTATGTTTAATGCAGAGTGCAAGCAGGGACTCCGCAGTCATATGTTGAAGTACAGTCATATGAATACCATAATTTTTCAATACCGCTGGGGTACACCCTGGATGTCCATTGCAGATTAATGCAAATGCAACTTCAAGATAACTTTGGTCAAGATAAATGACCAAAAATCATACAAAAAAAAATGAAGTTTTGGGTCATCTGGGACTTTGATTGGGAATTTATCAGACTATAAATGGTGTAGCGCCATAAATGGACTGATGACCACATGCCCAACTTCAGGAACTAACTGAATACTTATATGATAATAAAACCATCCCTTGAAAGGCATCACTCTACTGAGATAATCACTCTTGTTCACTTCCCTATCAACATTATTCACTTTGCTTATTCAATGAGCCTACTGTTTTGATGAGATAACAGTCCATGAGAATTCTTAAGGGCTTGTCCCTAATAGTCCCTGATAGTCCCTGATGCCTTTCTGCAGAAGTCTACACGTCTGAAATTGACTCACTGGCAACTGGAAAAACCATTCACCAAATGGAAGTGAAGCCCGTCTGTGACTCAGGTAATATCTATTTCCCATAGAGGCCTTTGTGTGTACTAAAAGTGAAAAGTGGAAGCTAAAACTGTAAGTGTAATAAGCTAAGCACATATTTACACATCTACATTTGTGTTGACTGACTTCACTAACTTTCCTTTCTCTCTCTCCCCTGTTCCCGTCTCTGCTCTACGTGTGCTTAGATGAATAATAAGTGGGAAAGTACAATGTTGAGTCAAATTATTTCATGACAGATTGTGGTAGTGGTAGTGACAGTGTAGACACTGACACGCAGTGTAGACATATTTAAAGTATTATGAGGTCAGCTGAAGCATAATGAGTGTATAAACACACAGAGGAGTGTTAGGAATAGAGTTGACCAGACAGTTAAGTCAAAGCCAAATTTATTTTTAAAGCACATTTAACACAAAACACTTAACCAGTACTGTGTACAGTCCAAAATAGCTGCAGACATAAAAACTGACTTAAAAAAAAAAAAACAGAAATGCTTCTCTTTCTCTGGCTGCTCACAAACACACACTTATGTGAATTTATCATCAATCCAGATATAGACATATGGATTTAAATATCAGGAAATGTAAATGAAAATCTTAATCACTGTCTCTATATTCAATTATTTTTGTCTCATTTCAGTTCATTTTTATTTGTTTTTTTTTTATCCATTTGGAATTATAATATAAAAATATTGCTTTTATTTAAAATTAAAAACTATTATTTAACTTTAAAGAGCAAGGAAAAACATTCTGAGGAAGAACCCTTAAGGGTAACTTAAATTTAAAGCAAACCATTTCTCTCCTATTACTGCATGTTATTAATAGCGACCCAAAGAAGAGCATTGTTAGAGTTTCGGGTTTCTTGTATCAAACTCGTGTTATCAACTGTTTGCTTTCATTTATCAAAATGAAAGCAAAGACTTTGACTGCAAGATTTTTATTATATATATATATTTATTAGCAAAAGTGCTTAAAAAAATTCTATGGTCTATTCCTTCAATTTATGAAGGTCAAAGTTTGAAAGACCATGTTTCAGAATTACTTTCAAAGGTGGCGTATATATCAATATTTTTATACATGTTTCTAAATTATTATAATAAAAGTAGAAAATGAATATTTTGGAAATGTTTTATTAATAATTTTTCCATTTTATTTTTTACTGTTTGTATTTACTAGTATTTCACCATAAAATCCAGACATGAAAAAAATCACTGTTTTGATAACTGCTAGTTAGCAGGACATTGTTAATGCTGAGAAGTTGATTATTTTGAGTAGAAGTTCAGTTTCCGTTTGAGGAAATGGGGGGGGGGGGGGGTAACAGATCTACACTGAAGAAAAGAAAACAAAAGAAAACAAAAAAAAAAACAACAACAAAAAAAACAAGGAATATGTGGTCAGTCAGACTTATGAGAAAATATTATGTAAAGTTGAAATAATAAATAAGTAGTTTCTCATCATAATACTATTTCATGCGGTCATTAAATTGAACCAACTTTTCAATCTATTAGTTTAAATTATTTAGAAGTAGTGTTATTAATTCACATGGTATTATGGTATGGTATACATTTCCTCACTAGAACCAGAAGATACGAGCACATCACCCCTATCTTATCTACACTGCATTGGCTCCCTGTGAAATTTCACATCGATTTTAAGATACTACTTTTGACATTTAAAGCACTAAATGGTCTTGCGCCACTGTATTTGAGTGAACTGTTGGTGTCTTACGATCCGCCACGCCTACTTCGCTCAAAGAATGCAGGCTGCCTGTCAGTACCACGTATTATTAAAACTACAGCAATGGGCAGAGCTTTTTCTTACAAAGCCTCAAAGTTATGGAATAGTCTTCCTATTAATGTTCGGGACTCAGACACAGTCTCAGTGTTTAAGTCTAGGCTAAAAACCTATTTATTTAGCCAAGCATTTTTGTAAATAGATTAGCCTTATGTAAAGGAGCAGATCTGGAGGACTCATGGACGTAGAGTATTCTGGTGAACTGGTATGTTTAGATGCTGTCCTCCCCACTCTCATTGTTCACTCAGGTTTGTTGACGGTGAGGTGATTGGTTGCTTTACATCTCAGGGAGCCCTCATGTTTGTGTTTCCTTCTGGCTCTCCCTTTTAGTTATGCTGTTATAGTTAGTCCTGCCGGAGTCCCTGCTTGCACTAATATACATTCACCTTATACATATTGACTGTGACCATACCTAACTGCCATCTGTCCTTATTTTCTGTTCTCTCCTTTTCTGCTCTCTCTCTCTTTCTCCCTCTCTCCTTTCCCTCTCTCTGTCTCTCTGTCGAGCTATACATGTTCGCTCCTGAGTTGCCAGTGATCCAGACCCCTCTGCCCTCTGGAGCCGTCTAACCCTTCCTGGAGTCCTGCTTCTGGTTGGAGATCTCGTCGCATGGATGCCCCGTGTGATCTGCCTGGATTCGTATGGTGGCTGGGGATGGTTTCCATTAAGACTGTCCTATCATCGATTGATGCTCTGGGGACCTGTGACTTCAGTTGTTCGATAGCTCAGGACTGGAATCTCCTACAGTCTACCTGAGCGTCCAGGAACAAACTGGACTCCTTTTAATTTTAATTTTAACACATCTCCTGTTACACTGAACTTCCAGTACACATTATTATGCTGATCAATCTCTGCTATCCGTTATCACCCAGATGAGGAGTCTGTTGAGTCTGGTTCCTCTCAAGGTTTCTTCCTATTACCATCTCAGGGAGTTTTTCCTTGCCACCGTCGCCCTCGGCTTGCTCATCAGGGACAATCTTATCATTTTGATTCATACACATTGCATACAGACTTACTTTTTTTTATTGTGTAAAGCTGCTTTGCGACAATGTCAATTGTTAAAAGCGCTATATAAATAAAATTGACTTGACTTGACTATTAATGTGGTAACATTTGGTGGTAAAGTTAGCTTTGACAGGTAGAAATTACTAGAATATTGATATACATGTTAAAGTCATGTAACTTCCTCACAATGCCATGGTCCTGGGTTTGATTTTGAGCTTCAGTAAGAATTTTTACTCTAGTAAACTACAGGGTGGGTGAAAAGTAACCTGGCATTAAAAATTCGTAATAAAATCCATATTTCTAATGGAAATTTGACTTACTATAGAAAAATTAAAGCAAATTTCAAAGAAGGCACCAGTTTCCTCTGCCGGAGATGGAATGCACAGTCTTCTAAAGGAAGTCGTTTGGGATATTGCTGACAACCTCCTAAATTGCGCAGAATCCACCAGTGTCCCCTCCAGCACATTTTCCTGGATGTTAGCTGGGACGATGAAGACCTCATCAATGTCTGCCGAGAAGTGCAGATCTCAATCCATGTATCTGTTTTTCCTGTGACTTCTTTACCTTATTGGGTACCACAGAGGCTACCAAAGTTCTGCAGGTATCTAATATTTGTACATCCTATCATATTAGATATGTTAGTAAATACTACTAGTATAGTACAATACAGACAGTAACATGTGAGAGACCTGCTGAACCTAACTGAGATACCAAGTAAGTATCACTGTATTGATAAAAAAAGTATTTTAAAATGATAGCATGTTGTATTTATTCACTGCATTCATTGGCTGGGGTTTCAGCATATTCAATTCTGGCTATTTTGCATAACAGGAGAGACTATATGAGGAATATATGAGGAAATACACCTATAAGGAGAGACACATTATTATTTTTTTTTTAAATAATATTAAAAATAATAATTTTAATTGTTCAAATAGGCCTCCCTTCAAGCCATTTTCCACCTAGAGCCATACCAGTCTGAGAGTGCCCCAGCTTGTCTGATCTTGAAAGCTAAGCAGGCTTGGCCCTGGTTAGTGCTTGGACGGGAGACTGCTTGGAGTTACCAGGGGCAGTAAGCTTTTCAGTTTTATTCCTCATATAGTATTTTTTAAAATAATATTTAAAAAAAATAATTTAAATTGTTCAAATAGGCCTCCCTTCAAGCTAGCTTCCACCTAGAACCTTACCAGTCTGGGAGGAGCCCAGCTTGTCTGATCTTGAAAGCTAAGCAGGCTTGGGCCTGGTTAGTGCTTGGATGGGAGACTGTTTGGGGTTACCAGGGGCAGTAAGCTTTTCAGTTTTATTCCTCATATAGTTTTTTTTTTTAATAACATTTAAAAAAAAAATTGTAATTGTTCAAATGGGCCATCTCTTCAAGATGGCTTCCACCTAGAGCCATACCAGTCTGAGAGGAGCCCAGCTTGTCTGATCTTGAAAGCTAATCAGGCTTGGCCCTGGTTAGTGCTTGGATGGGAGACTGATTGGGGCTAGAGCCAGGGGCAATAAGCTTTTCAGTTTTATTCCTCATATAGTTTTTTTTTAATAATATAAAAAAATGCCCATTTGAACAATTAAAATTATTATTTTTAAATATTATTTAAAAAAAAACTATATGAAGAATAAAACTGAAAAGCTTACTGCACCTGGTAACTCCAAGCAGTCTCCCATCCAAGCACTAACCAGGACCAAGGCTGCTTAGCTTTTGAGATCAGACAACCTGGGGCACTCTCAGACTGGTAAGGCTCTAGGTGGAAGCTAGCTTGAAGGGATGCCTATTTGAACAATTAAAATTATTATTTTTTTTATATTTATAACAAAAAAATACTATATGAGGAATAAAACTGAAAAGCCTACTGCCCCTGGTAACTCCAAACAGTCTCCCATCCAAGCACTAACCAGGACCAAGCCTGCTTAGCTTTCAAGATCAGACAAGCTGGGCTCCTCTCAGACTAGTATGGCTCTAGGTGGAAGTTGGCTTGAAGGGAAGCCTATTTGAACAATTTAAATATATATTTTAATATTATTAAAAAAAAAACTATATGAGGAATAAAACTAAAAAGCTTACTGCCCCTGGTAACTCCAAACAGTCTCCCATCCAAGCACTAACCAGGCCCAAGGCTGCTTAGCTTTTGAGATCAGACAAGCTGGGGCATTCTCAGACTGGTATGGCTCTAGGTGGAAGCTGGCTTGAAGGGAGGCCTATTTGAACAATTAAAATTATTTTTTTAATATTAAAAAAAAAAACTATATGAAGAATAAAACTGAAAAGTTCACTGTCTCTGGTAACTCCAAGCAGTCTCCCATCCAAGTACTAACCAGGGCCAAGCGTGCTTAGCTTGCAAGATCAGACAAGCTGGGGCACTCTCAGACTGGTATGGCTCTAGGTGGAAGCTGGCTTGAAGGGATGCCTATTTGAACAATTAAAATTATTTTTAAAAATATTATTTAAAAAAAAGTTAACATAAAACTATATGAGGAATAAAACCGAAAAGCTTACTACCCCTGGTAACTCCAAGCAGTCTCCCATTCAACCACTAACCAAGCCCAAGCCTGCTTAGCTTTCAAGAGCAGACAAGCTGGGGCCTTCTCAAACTGGGAAGGCTCTGGGTGGAAGCTGGTTTGAAGGGAGGCCTATTTGAACAATTTAAATTATTTCGTAAAATATTATTTAAAAAAAAATACATGAGGAGTAAAACTGAAAAGCTTACTGCCCCTGGTAACTCCAAGCAGTCTCGCATCCAAGCACTAACCAGGGCCAAGCCTGCTTAGCTTTCAAGATCATACAAGCTGGGGTCCTCTCAGACTGGTATGGCTCTAGGTGGAAGCTGGCTTGAAGGGAGGCCTATTTGAACAATTTAAATTATTTTTTAAGATTATTATTAAAAAAAAAAACCTATATGAGGAATAAAACTGAAAAGCTTACTGTCCCTGGTAACTCCAAGCAGTCTCCCACCGAAGAACTAACCAGGGACAAGCCTGCTTAGCTTTCAAGATCAGATAAGCTGGGGCGCTCTGAGACTGGTATGGCTCTAGGTGGAAGCTGGTTCGAAAGGAGGCCTATTTGAACAATTAAAATTATTTTTTTAAATATTATTTCAAAAAAAAAAAAAAAAAACTCTATGAGGAATAAAACTGCAAAGCTTACTGCCCCTGGTAACTCCAACTAATCTCCCATCCAGCCACTAACCAGGCTCAAGGCTGCTTAGCTTTTGAGATCAGAACAGCTGGGGCACTCTCAGACTGGTATGGCACTAGGTGGAAGCTGGCTTGAAGGGAGGCCTATTTGAACAATTAAAATTATTATTTTTTAATATTATTTAAAAAAAAACTATATGAGGAATAAAACTGAAAAGCCTACTGCCCCTGGTAACTCCAAGCAGTCTCCCACCCAAGCACTAACCAGGGCCAAGCCTGCTTAGCTTTCAAGATCAGACAAGCTGGGGCCCTCTCAGACTGGTAAGACTCTAGGTGGAAGCTGGTTTGAAAGGAGGTCTATTTGAACAATTAAAATTATTTTTTAAAATATTATAAAAAATAAAAAAAACTATAAGAGGAATAAAACTGAAAAGCTTACTGCCGTGGTAACTCCAAGCAGTCTCCCATTCAACCACTAACCAGGCTGAAGCCTGCTTAGCTTTCAAGATCAGACAAGCTGGGGCACTCTCAGACTGGTATGGTTCTAGGTGGAACCTGGTTTGAAGGGAGGCCTATTTGAACAATTAAAATATATTTTGTTTAAATTGAAAAAATTTAAAAAACTATATGAGGAATAAAACTCAAAAGCTTACTGCCCCTGGTAACTCCAAGCAGTCTCCCATCCAAGTACTAACCAGGGCGAAGCCTGCTTAGCTTTCAAGATCAGACAATCTGGGGCACTCTCAGACTGGTATGGCTCTAGATGGAAGTTGGCTTGAAGGGAGGCCTATTTGAACAATTAAAATTATTTTTTAAATATTATTTTAAAAAAAACTATATGAGGAATAAAACTGAAAAGCTTACTGCCCATGGTAAGTCTAAGCAGGCTCCCATCTAAGCACTAACCAGGGCCAAGCCTGCTTAGCTTTCAAGATCAGACAAGCTCGGGCACTCTCAGACTGGTATGGCTCTAGATGGAAACTGACTTGAAGAGGGGCCTATTTGAACAATTAAAATTATTTTTTTTTAAATATTATGAAAAAATTTTTTTTCATAAAACTATAGGAGGAATAAAACTGAAAAACTTACTGCACATGGTAACTCCAAGCAGTCTCCCATCCAACGACTAACCAGGCCCAAGCCTGCTTAGCTTTCAAGATCAGACAAGCTGGGGCCCTCTCAGACTGGGAATACTCTAGGTGGAAGCTGGCTTGAAGGGAGGCCTATTTGAACAATTTAAATTATTTTGTAAAATATTATAAAAAAAAAAAAAACTACATGAGGAATAAAACTGAAAAGCCTACTGTCCCTGGTAACTCCAAGCAGTCTCCCACACAACCGCTAAGCAAGCCCAAGCCTGCTTAGCTTTCAAGATCAGACAACCTGGGGCACTCTCAGACTGGTATGGCTCTAGATGGAAACTGGCCTGAAGGGAGGCCTATTTGAAAAATATTATTATAATAATTATTTTAAATAAATATTATTTAAAAACCTATATGAGGAATCAAACTGAAAAGCTTACTGCCCCTGGTAACGCCAAGCAGTCTCCCATCCAAGCACTAACGAGAGGAAAGCCTGCTTAGCTTTCAAGATAAGACAAGCTGGGGCAATCTCAGACTGGTATGGCTCTAGGTGGAAGCTGTCTTGAAGAGAGGCCTATTTGAACATTTACATAAAAAAAATTTATTAAAAAAGAAAAACTATATGAGGAATAAAACTGAAAAGCTTACTGCCCCTGGTAACTCTAAGCAGTCTCCCATCCAAGCACTAACCAGGGAGAAGCCTGCTTAGCTTTAAAGATCAGACAAGCTGGGGCACTCTCAGACTGGTATGGCTCTAGGTGGAAATTGTCTTGGAGAGAGGCCTATTTGAACAATTAAAATTATTTTTTTTTGAATATTATTAAAAAAGAACTATATGAGGAATAAAACTGAAAAGCTTACTGCCCCTGGTAACTCAAAGCATCCTACCACTAACCAGGTCCAGGCCTGCTTAGCTTTCAAGATCAGACAAGCTGGGGCACTGTCAGACTGGTAAGGCTCTAGGTGGAAGCGGGTTCGAAAAATAGCCTATTTGAAGAATTAAAATTATTTTTTAAACATTGTTAAAAAAAAACTATATGAGGAATAAAACTGCAAAGCTTACTGCCCCTTGTAACTCCAAGCAATCTCCCATCCAAGCACTAACCAGGACCAAGGCGGCTTAGCTTTTGAGATCAGAACAGCTGGGGCACTCTCATACTGGTATGGCTCTAGGTGGAAGCTGGCTTGAAGGGAGGCCTATTTGAACAATTAAAATTATTTTTTTAATATTATTAAAAATAAAAAAGACAATATGAAAAATAAAACTGAAAATCTTACTGCCCCTGCTAACTCCAAGAAGTCTCCCATCCAACCACTAAACAGTCCTAAGCCTGCTTAGCTGTCAAGATCAGACAATCTGGGGCACTCTCATACTGGTATGGCTCTAGGTGGAAGCTGGCTTGAAGGGAGGCCTATTTGAACAATTAAAATTATTTTTTAAATATTATTAATAAAAAACAATATGAGGAATAAAACTGAAACGCTTACTACCCCTGGTAACTCCAAGCAGTCTCCCATCCAAGTACTAACCAGGGACAAGCCTGCTTAGTTTTCAAGATCAGACAAGCTGGGGCACTCTCAGACTGGTATGGCTCTAGGTGGAACCTGGTTTGAAGGGAGGCCCATTTGAACAATTAAAAAATATTTTTGTGAATATTAAAAAAAAAAACTATATGAGGAATAAAACTTGAA